>JARYGA010006969.1:0-26467 GCA_030545235.1 Helianthus tuberosus
TCTTGGATTGCAAAACTGACCAGAGAAGTAATTCTCGCTTTCACATCTAGACGTAGTACGCATAAGACCAGCCAAATTCTCTCCATGGTAATAAGAGGGTATCCAATCAAATCGAAGATCGTACATATCTTTTAACCATTCATGATTTTCCAATCCAAAAGTAGACATTATTGAATGCCACTCAGTTTCAAAATCTTATGGAATAATAGTATCATTCCAAACAACACGAGTCATTCTTGCATTAAACTCAATGTTGGATGACAAAATAGGACCAACCTGTATAAAAAGCAATAAAATTATTAAACATAAAACGCAATAATTTAAACTATATAAAAAATTGCAGTTTATAATATCATAACATGTTTTCATTTATTATTCTAATAAAACGCAATATCATGAAAATGATAAACATAATGCATTATTGGTAAATCGCAATTGTTTTATTATATTAAAACGCAATTCTATTGATAAAAATGTTTGGGGATCTTGTTGTATAATACATAAAACGCAACAATAAACCTATATAAAAATTGCAATTTATTATATCATAAAATGCAGTATAATACCTTTGTCTTCAATTTCTCCCATATATGCCACATACATAACCTATGCCTACTTCTTGAAAGTACATCCTTAATAGCTCTCTTCATTGCAGCATCTTGATCAGTAACAACAACTTTAGGCTCATTTCCAAAAGCATTAACAAAGCACCTTAAAAGCCATCGATAAGAATCTGCAGTCTCAGAACCAAGTAATGCACCACCAAATGTGGCATTCCTAAAATGATTATCAATCCCATTAAATGGTACAAAAACCAAATCATATCTACATAAAACAAATTAATAAAGGATTAGAAAGAAAAAGAAAACAGGAATATATAACGCAATAGCATATATAACGCAATAGAAGAAAAAAACTTGCTTGTTTGATTTATAAGTAGCATCAAAACCTACTATGTCACCAAACACTGTATAATTTGTTTTTGATTGCTCATCAGCCCAGAAAAGTCCTTTCAATCTTCTATCTTCACCAATAACATAATCACATGTGAAACCAGGAGAACATTCTTTCGTCCTAATAAGACGCCTAACTACCATTTCTGCATCATACACTCATATGTAAAGATTCAAATCCCTTCTATAGTTCTTACAATCAACTTTACTAGCACCAACTTCACCAAAACCACCATACATTGTTTTCATAATATTGAATGCTTTAACAGGTCCAATATTGATTGCAGACAATCTAGATATAAAACTTTCTTTAACATAATCAATACTTCTGGCAGCAGGCAAGAAATGAATATCTTCATCTTCAACAAAGATATGATTATGTTCTTCTTCAAAGTAGTAGATTTTAAACATATTATTGTTCTCTAATAATAATTTCACATGAGCATTGTATCCAACTCTTTTTGAACCTCTATTACGTCTAACAATCTTTTTAGTATTTTCATCAACTGAACCAGAATCTATTGCTTTGCTAACATGAAAACCTTCTTTTGAGCAGACAATACATCTTATTTTCACTAAACCACCATTTTTCGAAGAATATTTTTTCTTGCAGAAAAACCTGCAGCAAGTGCATATTTCTGATAAAACGCAAAAGCCTCATCAAATGATTTAAAAAACATTCCAACAGAAGGTCTAATGGATCCACTGACTTTAGGTTTGAAAAAATTTCTTCCACTGTTTAAGCATACACGTTCCTCCCACTTGGAAATGTGATCTGAAACAATTAATAAATAACTATAAAACGCAATACCTCTTATATAATCATGTTTTTAGTGTTAAATCTCAAAATATGTTAATCAAAATTGAAAAAATACACACCTTTAAAGTTTGTATATGAACTAATATGGTTAAAAGCATAAAACGCAATACGTTCAGTAAAACGCAACAAATGATGAACAAACAAAACAATGTATAAAACGAACAAAACTCTTAAATTGTACAACAATGACAATTATGTGCTTTATATTAGATCAATTATAAATTTAAAGTTTGTATGCATATAATGTGAATAAAATCATAAAACGCAACTCTTCACTAAAATGCAATAACTGATGAACAAACAAAACGAACAAATTATGTTAAATTATACAACAATAACAATTAAACTTATGAAAAATCAAATATTAATAACAGAAAGACGAATTATAAAACGTAAAAGAATGAATTTCGGCAAAATAACAAAAAGTTAATCAAAATTGAAGCTAAACTTACCAACAGAGTCTGAAAAAGACATTGACGTTATCGAATTGACGAACGAAACAAGATTATTGCTTGAAAAAAGGTGAATTTGCGATCGATTGCGATTTAGGGTTATAGAATCTCAATTATGTTTTGAAATTGATGAACTAAGAGAAGAGGTAACAAAATCTAGTATCGTATTAGAAAGAAGATATGATAATGTAAAATGACGAAAAAGCCCCTGCGTCCAAACTTTTAAAAATAACAGATGAACGGCTAAGATTGCTTCCTATACTTCCTAGCGAATATAAACTTCCTATTTGATCCCACCCTGTAAAAGTAAATAGCCGAATCTATATTAGTAGTTAATTTAATTTAGATAATGATAAAAGTAGCAGGGGGAGGGGGTTCCCTGATTTGGGAAATCAGGTAAGAGTAATCGATTGGAAACATCACCGCCGATCCCTTGGGTAGTGAAATCCTTAAATATTTATCAATTAGTTGTGTGTGTTGATGGCCCATGGTTTAGGATAGAGAGTAAGTAGTGTAAAAATGGTTGGCCCATGGTTTAGAGTAGTATCGCCACCTATTAAATTGTTTTAGGATAGTTACGGATAAAAGTGACGTGACACTTCAGGATAAAATGAGATCCGGGTGCCTTAGGTTCCTTTCACCTAAGAAGTTCTTATCATAATAGAAGAGTTTGTTACTCATAACATTGATGTCTTATAGACTTGCACAAATAAAAGTGTTTGTTAGAATATGTGGACAAAACAAAAGGAATGACATCATTATCAAATATCAATGTTATAAAACATTGAAGTTGACATGGACAAATATCATATAAATAAAGAAAATAATTATTATTATAATATAAAAATAATAAAAGTATTAAAAAACTATATACTATTATAATTACTAGTATCTAGACTCACGTGCGTTGCTGCGCGGGTGCATTGCAAACATCAAACAAATTAGTCCAAACGCTATGTGACGCATCAATCATATGAAAACACGCGATTTTTGTCACACCCCGACCACGTTGAACATACAAAACGTGGCGGAAACATCGGGGAGTGTTGTAACAGAATCATTGTTTCATAACACATGGAAATTTAAATACTGTTTTATTGAATAAATGAGTTACAATGTCTTGATAATCAAAGAAACATAACATAAATAACTAGTCTTGCATCTTTTATTGTCACTAAGGCCCATGTCCGCCTAAGTGTATCTTAATCAATGCTATGCTTCATTTCCTGAAACACATGTGAAAATAGGTACGTCAGCATAAAAATGCCGGCGAGTACATAGGTTTTGTGAAAATTAAGATTCATGACTTATGTTTAAGAAAATGTTTAGTCATGAACCTTGTAATTTGCTTTGTCTTTGTAAATCATTGGAAAAACAATAAGTTCAGATGATACGTATAAATAAGAGAATAATGCATGGTTAAATGAATAACCATTAAAAATGAGTTTGTATAAGTTAAGTTGTTTGTAAAACAATATATTGTGAAAAGTATGTTATTTGTATAGAATGTTATATGTTATAAACTGAAATGATTCAAATAACGGTACGATATGTAATACCATACAAACACTTATATATAGGAAGTACCAGCGGCGTATCCACCATGCTTGTATCATATTACACACGCATCATTACTTAATCACTTACTCAAACCAAACCAACAATGTAAAATGTTCATGTCTAATGTAAATCATGTAATGTATAACCAATGTCAAAAGTGTTTATGTGTCAAATGTAAACCATGTAATATGTAACCAAAATGATATGTATGGCTAGTGAAAATGCATCAACTAAACCATAGATGAAATGCACAAAACAAAGCATTGAAGTAAAACTTGGTTTAAATCAAAGTTATGTTTTGTGGAAATGCATGATCAATGTAAATCATGTAATATGTAACCAAAATGATCTGTATGGCTAGTGAAATGCATCAACTAAACCATATGCACAAGAACATAGTATTGAAGTAAAACTTGGTTTAAATCAAAGCTATGTTTTGTGGAAATGCATGATCAATGTAAATCATGTAATATGTAACCAAAATGATCTGTATGGCTAGTGAAATGCATCAACTAAACCATATGCACAAGAACATAGTATTGAAGTAAAACTTGGTTTAAATCAAAGCTATGTTTTGTGTAAATGCATGCTATACTGATACGAACATCTATGCGGTGTTGTGAAAATGCATACATCCAAGCCTTGAGACTGCGGCGATAAACCCTTAAACCACTTAAAGGTTTATCTAAATTATGTATATCGAATTCGGTCATTCCTTTCATCCCCTTTCCCTGGGATGTCCGGAACGGGAGTTGTCAATTCCTATGGTACCACTTCCTACTAACGAACGGCGTAGCTAATGTTAATGAATGTATTGTTCCATTGTAAACAACCCAAATGTCATAACAAAATGTAAGCATGTGATGAAAACGATGTACTAAGTATGCACGCAATGGACATATATAGCATAAAATGTAAATGTAAAACAATGTACTAAGTACGCACGCAATGGGCATACATAGCATAAAATGTAATGAAATCATGTACTATAAATGTACTAATGAACATAGGAAGTATATGATGTGAAAACAGGAAAGCATGAAAGTAACAAGTAGGCACATGTGTTCCACCCCAAAACAGTTTGGAAAACAGTAAAAGAGGGGTCTATGTACTCACTTGAGATTGCTCAGTAGTCCTTGAGTAACAACCAAACAATGCTAGAGATCGCGGATATCAAACAGCACCTAATATAGGTAACTATGTTAATAAACCGGACCTAAATCGGAGGATTTAGATAGAATGAGGGTTTGTAAACCAAACGAGTATAGAGACTCGTGTCATATGGTTTATCAAAGCCTACATGCTAAATGAAACCTAACCTAATAGCTTACGACCCATTACGACCTGTTTAGGTAGCTTATGCTACTTTAACGCGTCGTTCGCGTGAAACGCGTTCGGACCGCTTAACTAGTCCTATGACAAGTGTTATATGCCTAAAATGTTACATAATCAGTTATGTGACAAAAGTTTAGGTTACATATGCTTAATTACCAATTATACATGAAAAGGGTATTCTGGTAATTTACCTAAGGCATATAAACTACCTATCATACAACTATTCAAACGAAGCGACCATAAGGTATAACCTCGGAAGGTTATTCCCTATATACTATGGTCACCTAATGTGTTTGGTCGGATCCTAATGATCGACCAAATGGGTCGGGTTCGAAGGTATAAGCGATTTATCAGATCGCTTACCCTACGACCCTAGACAACGTGGTAATCAGTAGGCATAATCCCAAGGGACTATAACCATCGTGATTACAATCACGTTGCGAAGTTCAAACGAACTTCGCATTGACCATAAGCTGGTCAACGCTGAAAGTCAAACAAAGTTTGACTTTCTGACTCGAAAAGCAATAAAAGAACGAAAGAATACTTACGAAGGGTCCCCGAATGCTAATCCCGATCCAAGTAGCTCAGGTATGAAACAATGGTTTCAACTTAGAGCTCCTCAAATCAGAATTCTAGTGAGTTTAGCAATGGGGGTAGATGGGTATATATAGTTTTCGGTCCACCGTTAAGATCGTTTCATGGAATAACGTGATTGAATCATGTGCGTACACTTGTGGGAAAGTTATGGTGGCTAAATATGATCCTTATCAGTTGACTAGGCATGTATGAATGTGTGGGTGTGGTTTAAACAGCTGATAACAGGCTGTTAAGTACTCTGCATCTGGTCTGCAGACCCCATACGCACCGTAGGGCAAAAAGTGCCTGCGCATCGTAGGGTGCAAGTTTGGCAGAATTATAGTTTTGGTCCCTACAGTGCATATAAGGCATTTCTGACACGTTTAAGGCCCGTTAACCCCATTTCAAAGCTCTAAAATGAAGTTAAAGTATAGGAAACTCAAAACATGCTCAAAAATATCTCGGATGTCGGTTCGTTTGGTCGTACGAACGCGATGTTCGCTTAATTACAACGGAATGCGCATAAGCGCGAAAAACGATCCAAATGACGCAACGAATGGATTTTTGGCAAGCCAAACACTAAAGAATAATATAGTCATGCTTACATAAATTTTTGGATGTCCGGATGTATTCAGAACGTAAGTTATGCGCGAAAATGCAAACTTGTGCACTTTTTGACACTTTTAGTCCCTGAATGACCCAAAAGTTTATTTTAGCATACCGAACCCCTCAAAGCCTATTTCTAAGCTATGTAAAGGATATTTATGGTATGTTTAACTTATGGTCATGTTCCGGAATGTCTGTTACAGTTCAAATTGGCATACTTTCGCAGTTTGTCAAATTTAGTCCCTGTAAGCGATTTAACTTGTTTTTGCCATACCAAAGCCTTCAAAACTTATTTCTAAGTTATGTAAAGGTTATTTAAGGTATGTTAAGCCTATGTCACTATTCCGGAGTGTTTGTTGCATTAAACTGGTTATATTTACGCATTGGTGCGCGTATAACCTTCCAGAAAGCGATTTAGAGTTTGGAATCGAACAAAATTTGATATGTGCAAATGATACACATATTTTTACAAATCCCAAGTATGAAATATAATATTTCATTGGTTCGGTATTTGTTTGATGGCCGTAGAGGCACAGGTGTTACAGTCTCCCCTACTTTAGGAAATTTTGTCCCGAAATTTATTTAGAGGAAACTTGTGAGAGTTTAAAACATGAAGTTGAAAAGATCGAACAACATTGGTTAGGGTTCTTGAACTTCTAGTAACCTTAATAACATTATGTTTGCAATGTAAGAGGGACACTTATATACAAGTATATGAAGCGTCATTGGTGCGTCCACCGTACCTCCATTACATCGTTCTCATTTCGTTATTGTTGTCACTATCGGTTCTTACACATAATAAATCTTACTGTGGTTACCGTGCACTGTATCTCATAATTATGTACGCGTCCATAATTAGACAATTCCTTGCACAGTTCGCACAGTCTATTTTATAATATGTAGGGTAAAACCAAATGAACAATCCTGTGATGAGTGTGACTAGACCGCCATAGAGTCCTTTTAATTAAATCATTAAATGATCTAAATAGACTATCAAGGAGTCTGTTCAGCTATATCACTAGATGTCATTCTTTAACCAGATTGTAAATCAATCTTTTTTACTAGACCACTAAGAGGGTCTCTTATGAATCATGGAGTAGTACTATATAATCCAAGGATCTTAACTATTACATAGAAGCCCATTAAGGATTGAAGGTAGTACCTTTTGAATATCCTGCTACGAATCCCTCATATGAAGATATGAAAGGTCCTGCGAGGATTTGGATAACGAATATCCAGAATATTAAAAACACAAAAATGCATAAAAGAAAACATAAGATGAATAAACACATAGTCACATAACCACAAAATTGTTTAACTAGAAATTTGTTCTGCTAACAGAGCACATGTATTTAAAGCACACTAGGAATCCACCTTGTGGATTTCATTTGGTACTTTAAACATTTTCAAGAATCTAACTATGAAGATAGAAAGATTTTTAAAAGAAAAATTCGATTTCGATTATAAGGCACCGAAATGTTCGAATTTAGGTATATAAGGAATCCAATTAAGGACTCTGATTTGAATGATAATCATCCACAAGGGTCTAAATGTGAAGATAAAAAGATCCCATATGGATTTTAGAAGTTGAAGATGTTTTAAAACCTTGCACTGAATGTGAAAACATGAAGTAAAAAATGCTTATGAGGTTGAGATGCTAGATATGTCAAGGCGACATATGAAGCAGAATTTGAAGGTTAAGTCACTGTATGAGGAAAATATATTTGGAAAACTATGCATGGGGTTCTTTTAAGAAAATGTGTTTACCGTTTTTGAAACCTTATATATAATACATTTGAAATTATAAAGTAGGTGTACTAGGTAAGTATATTTATAAAAATGTTTTAAAATCATGCGAGATGAATTTTGAAATTATGTATAAGGTTTTTGAAAATATGAATGATGCTTTTCGAAATCATGCACTTGATGAGAAAATGTACTGTGTTAATATTGTTTTCAGACTATCTGAAATATTTTGAAATTAGGAAGGTTGGTTTTGATAACATGGCCAATGTTTTTGAAATAACATAGACATTGCATTTAGAAAAAATGTTTTCAAACTATATGAAATGTTTTGAGATTATGAAGATTGTTTTTGAAATAATTGTACTGTGTATGTTGAAAAAATCAAAACGTAATGGGTATGAGATTTGGAAATACCCTTAGTTATTTAACCAAGGATTCAAAGGCACAGATGTGTATAAAGCACGATTACTCATAATTTCACTTTATTTCATGTACCTCGTTTCTTAGAATGAAACGAGTACTTAAAATTTTTGGGGGAATCATGAGCGATCATTCAAAAGGGAGAATCACAAGAGTAGTTTGTAAGGAACATAGTTCCTTAATGTAGGTATTATAGGGGAATACCATACACACATGTAACTATACTTGTATATCAGAATTGTGAACAACAACTTTTATTTATAAACAAAACAGATTATTTCACATTACAAGAAATAGAAGAAACAAAAGTATAAGACAGCAACATCTGCTACTCAGCCAACTGCTCATCCGTGGGTTAAATTTGCATTAGCAAGCTTTGGGCAATCTCTTTGGAAATGGCCCATCTCGCCACAGTTGTAGCAAGACCCTCGTGAGAAACGAGCTTGAGCAGGAGTGTCGCCAGCTTGATTTGGTACAGCTGCAGTTGGGCAAACCCTAGCTGTATGACCTATAAGTCCACAAATCTAACATTTGCGGCACCTCACACTAGGGTGATGATGAAGGTTACATTGGTTGCACAAGGGTGCAGTTCCGTTGTATGGCTTCCTAGCAGGGGGTTGAGCTGGTTGGTTGGGGACTGCTTTACCATTGTGAGCGACCATGGCGAAGTTCTGAGAAGCCTTTCGCTTCTTTGGCTTCTTAGGGGATCGTTCATCCATGGTCTTTGATTCCTCGATTGGTTTCTTGGCTGGTGGGGTTGTCGCCTGACTAGGTCCTGCCTGTCTTGGTGACTCTTGAGTGGCTTCATCCTGGAGATGATACATGGCAGTAGCTAATTCAACAGTCTTCAGGACTACTTCGCCTATTCGCTGAGCGAATTTGGCTGCTTGCTCAGATATCTGGGCGTCATCGTGATGAAGAGACATTCTTGAAGAAAAAGAAAGGCATAGGGAGAAACAGGTGAAAGGTTATTGGACAATCAAAACAGAATGGTAACGAATGAAAATTGTGATCATTTGTTTGTTACCTAAGGCAAACAAATGAGATGGTGACAAATCAAAGTAAATGGGTCAAAAATAATGTATCGCGAAGACATGCTCGCTTATAAGTGAACACTCATCCCAAGAATTCCCAGGTAAGCACAACTGGTCTCGCGTCTGATGAGATGTATACGAAGTGCTTGCCTAGACAGAAAACTCAGAATACAGGCATTCACCCTTCCAGTTTGCACGTGTTCACATTATTTAAAACCCAAAACCTTGACGAGATTTTGAAAATTCAAAGGGGTTCAAAACCATATAACCGAGGGTTCAAAACCTAGTAACTAATCATCCTAGAACAGATGATTAGTTTTCAAAGCGGTTTTGAAATTTATGTTCTTGTTGTGGTCGTCGCCTAAGGATAGGTGACTGTATTGTTTTATGACTAAACACAAGTAAACTTGCGTTAGGGTCCTAGAAAGGTTATAGACTAGGTCAAAGTATTACTAATAACCTAATTCCCTATAACCATGAGCTCTGATACCAACTTTTCTGTCACACCCCGACCACGTTGAACATACAAAACGTGGCGGAAACATCGGGGAGTGTTGTAACAGAATCATTGTTTCATAACACATGGAAATTTAAATATTGTTTTATTGAATAAATGAGTTACAATGTCTTGATAATCAAAGAAACATAACATAAATAACTAGTCTTGCATCTTTTACTGTCACTAAGGCCCATGTCCGCCTAAGTGTATCTTGATCAATCCTATGCTTCATTTCCTGAAACACATGTGAAAATAGGTACGTCAGCATAAAAATGCCGGCGAGTACATAGGTTTTGTGAAAATTAAGATTCATGACTTATGTTTAAGAAAATGTTTAGTCATGAACCTTGTAATTTGCTTTGTCTTTGTAAATCATTGGAAAAACAATAAGTTCAGATGATACGTATAAATAAGAGAATAATGCATGGTTAAATGAATAACCATTAAAAATGAGTTTGTATAAGTTAAGTTGTTTGTAAAACAATATATTGTGAAAAGTATGTTATTTGTATAGAATGTTATATGTCATAAACTGAAATGATTCAAATAACGGTACGATATGCAATACCATACAAACACTTATATATAGGAAGTACCAGCGGCGTATCCACCATGCTTGTATCATATTACACACGCATCGTTACTTAATCACTTACTCAAACCAAACCAACAATGTAAAATGTTCATGTCTAATGTAAATCATGTAATGTATAACCAATGTCAAAAGTGTTTATGTGTCAAATGTAAACCATGTAATATGTAACCAAAATGATATGTATGGCTAGTGAAAATGCATCAACTAAACCATAGATGAAATGCACAAAACAAAGCATTGAAGTAAAACTTGGTTTAAATCAAAGTTATGTTTTGTGGAAATGCATGATCAATGTAAATCATGTAATATGTAACCAAAATGATCTGTATGGCTAGTGAAATGCATCAACTAAACCATATGCACAAGAACATAGTATTGAAGTAAAACTTGGTTTAAATCAAAGCTATGTTTTGTGGAAATGCATGATCAATGTAAATCATGTAATATGTAACCAAAATGATCTGTATGGCTAGTGAAATGCATCAACTAAACCATATGCACAAGAACATAGTATTGAAGTAAAACTTGGTTTAAATCAAAGCTATGTTTTGTGTAAATGCATGCTATACTGATACGAACATCTATGCGGTGTTGTGAAAATGCATACATCCAAGCCTTGAGACTGCGGCGATAAACCCTTAAACCACTTAAAGGTTTATCTAAATTATGTATATCGAATTCGGTCATTCCTTTCATCCCCTTTCCCTGGGATGTCCGGAACGGGAGTTGTCAATTCCTATGGTACCACTTCCTACTAACGAACGGCGTAGCTAATGTTAATGAATGTATTGTTCCATTGTAAACAACCCAAATGTCATAACAAAATGTAAGCATGTGATGAAAACGATGTACTAAGTATGCACGCAATGGACATACATAGCATAAAATGTAAATGTAAAACAATGTACTAAGTACGCACGCAATGGGCATACATAGCATAAAATGTAATGAAATCATGTACTATAAATGTACTAATGAACATAGGAAGTATATGATGTGAAAACAGGAAAGCATGAAAGTAACAAGTAGGCACATGTGTTCCACCCCAAAACAGTTTGGAAAACAGTAAAAGAGGGGTCTATGTACTCACTTGAGATTGCTCAGTAGTCCTTGAGTAACAACCAAACAATGCTAGAGATCGCGGATATCAAACAGCACCTAATATAGGTAACTATGTTAATAAACCGGACCTAAATCGGAGGATTTAGATAGAATGAGGGTTTGTAAACCAAACGAGTATAGAGACTCGTGTCATATGGTTTATCAAAGCCTACATGCTAAATGAAACCTAACCTAATAGCTTACGACCCATTACGACCCGTTTAGGTAGCTTATGCTACTTTAACGCGTCGTTCGCGTGAAACGCGTTCGGATCGCTTAACTAGTCCTATGACAAGTGTTATATGCCTAAAATGTTACATAATCAGTTATGTGACAAAAGTTTAGGTTACATATGCTTAATTACCAATTATACATGAAAAGGGTATTCTGGTAATTTACCTAAGGCATATAAACTACCTATCATACAACTATTCAAACGAAGCGACCATAAGGTATAACCTCGGAAGGTTATTCCCTATATACTATGGTCACCTAATGTGTTTGGTCGGATCCTAATGATCGACCAAATGGGTCGGGTTCGAAGGTATAAGCGATTTATCAGATCGCTTACCCTACGACCCTAGACAACGTGGTAATCAGTAGGCATAGTCCCAAGGGACTATAACCATCGTGATTACAATCACGTTGCGAAGTTCAAACGAACTTCGCATTGACCATAAGCTGGTCAACGCTGAAAGTCAAACAAAGTTTGACTTTCTGACTCGAAAAGCAATAAAAGAACGAAAGAATACTTACGAAGGGTCCCCGAATGCTAATCCCGATCCAAGTAGCTCAGGTATGAAACAATGGTTTCAACTTAGAGCTCCTCAAATCAGAATTCTAGTGAGTTTAGCAATGGGGGTGGATGGGTATATATAGTTTTCGGTCCACCGTTAAGATCGTTTCATGGAATAACGTGATTGAATCATGTGCGTACACTTGTGGGAAAGTTATGGTGGCTAAATATGATCCTTATCAGTTGACTAGGCATGTATGAATGTGTGGGTGTGGTTTAAACAGCTGATAACAGGCTGTTAAGTACTCTGCATCTGGTCTGCAGACCCCATACGCACCGTAGGGCAAAAAGTGCCTGCGCATCGTAGGGTACAAGTTTGGCAGAATTACAGTTTTGGTCCCTGCAGTGCATATAAGGCATTTCTGACACGTTTAAGGCCCGTTAACCCCATTTCAAAGCTCTAAAATGAAGTTAAAGTATAGGGAACTCAAAACATGCTCAAAAATATCTCGGATGTCGGTTCGTTTGGTCGTACGAACGCGATGTTCGCTTAATTACGACGGAATGTGCATAAGCGCGAAAAACGATCCAAATGACGCAACGAATGGATTTTTGGCAAGCCAAACACTAAAGCATAATATAGTCATGATTACATAAATTTTTGGATGTCCGGATGTATTCAGAACGTAAGTTATGCGCGAAAATGCAAACTTGTGCACTTTTTGACACTTTTAGTCCCTGAATGACCCAAAAGTTTATTTTAGCATACCGAACCCCTCAAAGCCTATTTCTAAGCTATGTAAAGGATATTTATGGTATGTTTAACTTATGGTCATGTTCCGGAATGTCTGTTACAGTTCAAATTGGCATACTTTCGCAGTTTGTCAAATTTAGTCCCTGTAAGCGATTTAACTTGTTTTTGCCATACCAAAGCCTTCAAAACTTATTTCTAAGTTATGTAAAGGTTATTTAAGGTATGTTAAGCCTATGTCACTATTCCGGAGTGTTTGTTGAATTAAACTGGTTATATTTACGCATTGGTGCGCGTATAACCTTCCAGAAAGCGATTTAGAGTTTGGAATCGAACAAAATTTGATATGTGCAAATGATACACATATTTTTACAAATCCCAAGTATGAAATATAATATTTCATTGGTTCGGTATTTGTTTGATGGCCGTAGAGGCACAGGTGTTACAATTTTATGTATCGTATTTAACTCAATAGTATTGCGGTTGAATCAAAATGTAAAGTAATCGAATTTATATTGTACAATCATAACATATTTACATGTAACCCACTCATACAGAGGAAACGTACAAAAAACATGATCAAGGTTTGAAATTTTACCCCTAGCGTTTTGCAGCGAGATCGAAACGTAGAGCAACTTAAATTTATATCGTGAATAAGAGCGTATTGTATCTGAGCCCAATCGATTTGGAACCAACTTTACGGTGAAATATAACGAACTGGAAACGTACCTAAAATAAGCACGATTTGACATGCTAGGAGGGTAGTAATATTTATTTTTAGCACTTTTATTATTATCACCCAAAGATGTACCTGGTATTTATTTCATCATTTTAGTCGATATGCATTTTGCATATTGGAATAAAAGAATAGGCTATTTCTCTAATGGCTAGAAAAAAGGAGGGAACGTTATGCAAAACACATCGACATTTACATTTACATTTAATATAGATCTGTCAAAACGTATGTCAGGTGATGATGTACGAAAAAATAAGTATGAAAACGTATTATATTTGACCCGGCTTATTTACGAAAAACTTTAGATCGAAACGAAAATTTATACCGTTTAAGTCGAACGTCAAAACGTGAATTTATATCGATACGTGAGGAAATAGTTTTTTTAAGTTAAAGAATGAAAATAAGGTTCCCGCGTGTTGCGGTGGGACCTTTTATACTATGTGTTTAAGGGCATCTTTGGATTCGTTAAGCGTGTTGACATCGTGACACTAACGTGTTTATGCACACGAAAGAAACGTATAAAGATACGGTACAATTAAATGAAATGTATGAAGTTGGGACAAATGAGCTATGCGCTTCTATTTATAACGACACGTAAAAGTGAAAGTTATAAATTTAAGAAGAGTTGTGTGATTGTAAAAAAGTTTAAGAGAAAATTAATTAACATTATAGAAGGGTTCAAAGTGAAAATTACTATGGATAAAAAGAATCAATTGACAATAGAGGGGGCTAAAGTAAAACTTTCATATAGTAAAGGGGGTTTAAAACGAAATATAACCGACATTATCTTTTAAGTTATATAATAATAATATTAAAATTAGTATTTATTAGCTTAATTAAAAAATAACTATTAATATAATATAAAAATAATAAAAGTATTAAAAAAAGTATATACTATTATAATTATAATATTAAAATTACTATTTACTAGCTTCTATTTTTAATATATAATATATAACTAGTTGATGCCTGCCCGCGTTGCGGGGCGATGACCGAATAATTCTCAATAAATAAAAAAAAACTACAATAATTTTTCTAGGAAAAAAACTAAAACGATGATAAGAACGTAATTTTAGGCTTAGGGCAAAACTGTAATTTTTCAGGACTAATGAGCAATTATTAGGCAGCTCCTTGACACGCAAAAAAATCAAATCGAGTCAACCAATTAAAACAAAAAACTTTTATAGTTTTGCTAACAAAACTAAAACGATGGGAAAAACGTTATTTTCAACTGAGGGCAAAATCATAATTTTAATTCAGAGATAAATCGTAAATTAAATGAACCAATGGGGGAGTGCCAGGCAGCTGCCGACATGACTGTATTTTAACACTGGGGGCAAAATTGTAGTTTAACCAGGAAAACAAACAAAAACGATGGAGAAAATGTAAATTTAAGTTGAGGGCAAAATCGTAACTTAGCTGTGAGGAAAAAAAAAACTAATGGCAAAACTGTAAATTTAAACGGGGCAAAATCGTAATTTTGAACCGCGTGCAAAATAAAAATTTTTAGCTGAGAACAAAAACGAAAATGTATTTGAACTGATGCAAAATCGTAATTTTAAGGAAAAAAACTAACAGCAAAATTGTAAATTTAAACCGAGCAAAATCGTAATTTTGAACGTAGGGCAAAATTGAAATATTTGGCTTTGAGCAAAAGCGTAAATTTAATTTTAAGTGGAGGTAAAAACATAATTTTGAACTAATGCCAAAATCGTAATTTTAAAGTAGGATAAAAACATAAATTTGTTGGGCCAATAAAGTAGTGCCAGGCAGCTGCATGACACTATTACCCTAGCCGCTCATTTCACCCAATAACTTAAAAGCACTATTACCACCCTTGAAAATGTATGTATTGAAAATATAATAATAATATAATATAATAATAATAATAGTAATAACTATTATTATAATATAAAAATAATAAAAGTATTAAAATAACTATATACTATTATAATATTAAAATTATTATAAAATTACTATTCATTAGCTTCTATTTTTAATATATAAATAAATATAAATATAATATAATATATATATATAATATCTTGCGGTATGTGATGGTGAATTTAGTCTTTGGTGATTTATCAGATAAAACAATCATAAGGATATCTATTTGTATAATAAAGACATTATATTAGTAATATTAGAAATTATTGATATAACTGACATGTATATGATAGGTAATATAAATGGCAATATTATTAATATTATTTTTAATTTAATAATTTCTTAAATCAATTTAGTTAAGTGAAAAGGATTGATGCATAATACTTTGGTGACATGTTTTATGCATAGAAATTTTATGGGAAAAAGTTTTTTTTAGTATTTATTTAAAGTTTAAATCTCCCTATGTTTTGTACATAGGACAAGCTAAGAGAAAAGCATATAATCTTCCATTCTCTCCATATTTTGCCAGAAATTTCGATCCTTACATTTAATTTAAAAAATCAATTCAAGCTTTTTCAATAAAATTAATAGTTTCAGGGTTTGCAAGTGAGATTTTGCCTAAAAAATAATAATAAGTAAAAAAACAATCTTATGTAGCCTTTCTTGATTATCGAAAAGGTTTTGTATTACTTATTCTATAGTTTTAAGTTCTAATTTTTATAATATATTCTAAAAAACCACCATATGTAGCTTTAAGTCACATAAAATTTGATATTTTAACCAATAAATAAATATGTATAATAAATGAAAAGATCTCTTTCAAGAACACTTTAGTCTTTGTCGTGTAAGAAAAATGGTATCTACTCATAAATAATCACAATGTCAATAATTGAGAGTACCATATGTGCGGAGGTGTTCTTCATATCCATCTCCAACAAGCTTCTACAAACTTGCATGTGAATGTAATTATTTTATTACATAAAATACGAATAGATCTTGACCTTTAAGGTCACATAATAATTCAATCATCACCACATGGTCCTCAAGAATACAAAACTTTTTCAATTATAGCTTAAATATATAATAAAAACAATAAACATTAAAAATAAAGACTATGGTGACAAAGAAAAGAGGATAAGTAGGGTACAATGGTATCCCGGGGAGTACGTAACATTAATTTGTAAATTCAGTTATTTTCTAAAAAAACATGTATTACTCTATTGGTATCAAGGTAAAATAACTAAGATTTAATTTAGTAATAGAATTTGCACACTAATAGAGAAGAATTTTAAACTTTCTAGCTTGAGATATCTGAAAATCGAGTTGATAATTATTTGGACACCAAAACTCAGTACCTTTTCTTTAGTCCACCCACTACTAAGAATGTGGGGTATGGGGCTTTGGTTAGGGCGTGGGTTGGCTGAAAACGCCTAAGTCACCACCCCATGTGGGCTTGGGTTGGGGCGTGACCCAAGGGGCGGGAGTTTGAAGCCGGGCGTGGGACGGGCTAGCGATCCTATGTGGCGGACTCCTATTCGCTTTGTTGGCCATGTCATAGCGGGGTGTTTAAATTTTAAAATGTAACCGTTTGGCCAAGCCAAGCGGTTACCCCAACCCAACAGTCAACATCCACTATAAATATAACATCAACCCCACCGGCTACCCCAACCCAAACAATCGCTGTCCACCGCTACCCCAACCAAAACCCACTTGATCGAACCCGCTAAGCTCTGCAGAAACTGAAAAATTAAGAAAAATCCTAAAAAAACAGAAAATTTAGAAAAAAACGATTAGGCCGTTGATTCATAACTTTCTTAAAATCCTTGTGTCCCCGGCAACGGCGCCAAAAACTTGATGCGCGTGTGGTGTGATAGGTATTTAAGTATATTTTAAGCCCTTTTTTCACGTTAGTCAAGTTTTAAATTTATAAAACACGATATTTTACTAACACCAAACACACATATGGGCAAGTGCACCCATCGTGAGCGTAGTATAGTGTTGTCAAGATACCGAGGTCGTCCAAGGACACAAGAGCTTTTAGTACCGGTTTATCCTCAACGTCTAATCAAATCAAAAGTTAGAAAAAAGTTTTTTAAACAAGTAAAAATAAAAACTAACTAAAATGCTGAAAAATAAAATAAAATAAAAACAGATAGACAAGATGAATCACTTGGCTCCGACTCGTGTAGAGTGTAACCTTTGATTTTTTCCGCACTTTTGCACTTTTTAAGAGATTATCTTAGTTATTGTAGTAGGCCCCTCTTTTGAAGGTGACGCTACCCTCAACCCAGTAGTTTGAGTCAGCAAGGATACAATCCTAAAGGGTCGGATTATTGAAAAATAATTAATTAAGTTATTAATGCATATTATGGTAGGCCCCTCTTTTGGAGGTGACGTTACCCTCGACTAAGTAGTCTGGGTCAGCGGGGATACAGTCCTAAATAGCCGGATTAAAGTATTAATAGTAGCTTACATATGAGGGGATCAAAGAGTTTGGACCCCCGCCATCCAATACCGATGGGTATTGAAGGAGGTCCTACTAAATTTGACCCAGGTCCTTGCAGGATCTATACACTGAACAAGGCAAGACTCTTACCAAACCGTTCCCTTAACCCCCGACCAGGTAGCCAACATATCTCCATATAGACCGTGGAGATATGAATGGTGAAAATCTTTTATTTTATATAGACAGTAAAATAATGCCAAGACACCACGGACAAACGATAAGGAAGAATCACCTTCAACATAAGAAACTAGTTATTAAAGTCATTAATACATAACCAAGTAAAAAGTGCGAAAAGATTAAAAATAAATAGTATTACACTAGACACTTGTCTTCACAAAGTGATGTAAGAGACTTAGGCAAACATGGCCTTTGATTGTCAAGAACTCTTACGATCAATCTTGGATCCCGAGACGACTCACACACTCTATGATGGACAATGGATGATGGTGGTGGGTGGTGGGTGGTGGGTGAAGTGTGAGAGAGGTGGTGTGCCAAGTGATGGTTTGCCAATGAGCCAAGCACCCCTATTTATAGCCTGAACAGCAGCTCGGGCACGGCCCCGTGTCCATCCTCTTCTCTGTTTTCATTAATTGCAGTTTGTCTGCATTAGTTGACCACGCCCCCGTGTGCAGAAGCATATCTGTACTATCAAGATTTCCCCAGATTCTGCGAATCTTAGAGTTGACCACGGCCCCGTGTCCGCTAGACACGCCCCCGTGGTGGGTGATAGAAGCTTCTATAGCTTTGTCTTTTATGCTGACACTTGGGTATGCCCCCGTGTTCACTGAGCACGGGGCGTGTTCAGTCTTCTGTTCTCTTGTTTTGCTTGGGAAGATGCTGTCGGGGAGGTCAGGCATGCCACGTTTGTTCCTTTTCTTGTATTTATGTTAGATTTAGCTGCCTTTTTGCTTCTTTTGTTCATTTGAGCTCATTTAATCCTGAAAATACAAAAGGAAGACAAAAGCACACTTTTTCCAACATTAGTACTAAAAAAGGGTTAGTTTTATGCCAGAATTGATGTGATTTATATGTTGCATTTTGTGCACATCAATGGCCTCTTGGACAGACGAAGAAGAGCTAGCTCTCGTCACGAGCGTCATTGACGCATTGAAGGAGCGACAACCCGGTCAAACGCGATATTGGCCGGAAGCCTTTGCAAGCTACCGACATAACGTCGGACACGACCGGCACAAATTAAACGCGTGCCAACATAAATGGCGCGAGCTACGGCCGAAGCTTGATCGTTTCAAAGCCTACTACGAAGCCGTTCTGAGCGGTGAGTTAAGCCACGAGTACCGGGTGGGGGTGGCGAACATTGAGTTTCGGGGCAAGGAGCGAAAGGCATTCGACAAGCTCGCGCTTTTTGAAATTTACCTAACGCTCTAGGTTTTTTTTTTGTAATTTTTAGGAATTATGTAATTTTTAAGAATTTAATAAAATTTTAGGCTTTTTTTTAAATGTTGTTTGTATTTTTTTAATTTTTTGTATTTTTTTAATAACCTGCCAAGCCACGCGGTGCACTCACGCCCCGCCATACCCCACGGACACGTCACTCACCGGTGGGGGGGGGGGGGGCTCGAACTCCACGTGTCAACTCATGCCCCCAACCCAAACCCCACCATACACCACGGTCTAACAAACTCACCACAACACTAAGTTATTCGGTTAAAAGTTGCATCCGCAGATTTTGTTGAATATATGTGTAATGCCGATCTAAAGTATGGATGAGCGCACCTTGGTCGAGCCACGAATTATTTGGGCCTAAGTTATATATATATATATAGTGAAGGGTTCAAATGAGAAGAATTTTTTTGTAAGAATAAAAAAGAAGAAGTTTCAACCAATAAGAATGCTTCATTTTACTTCATTTAAAATTTGCATTTAATTTTAATATAAGGGTATATTGGTAAACTTACAAAAATCATTAATTTTAAGCATGTAATGCAATTGTAGTACATGTTATATTGCACATGTGCACTACTATAATAATAGTATTGAAAACAAGACGACACCATAAATCTTTTTTTATGTCATAAAAAATATGCTCGAATATACTTGAATGAAAGATACAAAAATTTGTGATATTATGGTGCCATTTTTGTTTTAAAATGATAACGTATGGAGAAATAGGAAATGTTTGAAAAGTTATATATTTTTTTTCCAATTTTACCCCTCCTTCATTAAAAGTTTCCCCCCTCCTTTTTAGTGGTTTTTAGTTAGTTTTCTAGTTTTCTCATTTATATCTAGTTTTCTCATTATCCTCTGCCTATATATATATATATATATATATATATATATATATATATATATATAAAGAAATTTGGGGTTTGAGTGGATTAGCAGAAATTGATGTTAAGTTGATTTTTAGCGATCATTCCCTTCTAAAGCCATACATTGGGGTCAATGTATCCCAAGTGTGGGGATGGGGGGAAATTTTGATAATTTTGAAAAATTTTAAATCAAGCGAAAAATGGTCGAAATTTGAACATTTTGAACTAACTCCGCGTGACACACCGGCAACCCCATTCACCTTTTTGTTCTTGATGAGAGTTGAAGCCACCTCTTTGACTTTGAGTAAACATTTTCTATCTTTGATGAGAGTGACAATGGGTGGGGGTGCATTAGAACTTGTGCTTAAATGCGGTTTGAGGCCTTAGCTTGGTATGAATGTGAAAAAAAGGGCATTTAGGTAACCTCGTCATGGTGTGTCGCGTGTGGGATTTGGGGGGGGGGGGGGTGGACCTCACAAGTTATATATATGATCTTGGTAGCGAGAGGGGCGGGGGTTTGGACATTTAGTTGCCCATTTTGAGCCTAGAGCGGATCAATTGTTAACCCATGCCTAGTTCCTTAAAAAAATTACCCGTGTTTGGCCCGGTCTTGTAGTGTTAGTAGTTTGTTTTAGCATGTGTTTATTAGTGCATATTATTTGAAAGAAAAAAGAAAAAAACAGAAAGTAAGTGAATGTATCGTTTTGTATATAGAGGTTTATGTTTATGTTTGTTGAGTTTGTAATAAGAAGACCGGGTTGAATCATGCGCTACTATACATGTATATTTCCATTTCCTACCCGTATACCTAGCCATGTTACAACCTTTAAGTCCCTTTGATTTACATTCATGTTTTGGCAATTCTTAGGCGAAGGACCAATTTAGGTACAAGCATATTGTTGTGCAATCACCCATTTGCCTTGAGTGTGTTCTAGCTTATCTTTGCTAGGTTTTAAGTGTCACCGAGATGAGAGATATAGTGAGGGGTGTGTTGTGCGGATGTTAAGAAAAAGGTTAGTAAAAGGACGACAAGTAATTGCTTGGTTTATGCTTGATCGCTTGTGAACTTGGAAATGGTTTTTGATGAGTTGCTTGGGGGCAAGCAATGGTTAAGTGTGGGGATGTGACGGGTGGTCCACGGGACAACCCTTAAGTGTGATAAAAGATAAGTTAATACCCCAGTTGATCATGTAATTGTCTTGAATTAGATAACCACAATTGCTTGTGTTTCAGGTGTGTCCGGGGCTAAAAAGGAGTGGAAACGCAGCTTTAGATGGAAAAGGATTAAAGCGAGTTTCTTAAGGAGTTGAATGAAGAACAAAGAAAAATGGCCTAGACGCTACCGTAGCTTACGGTGACTACCATAAGCTATGGTAGCCCCTGAAGACATGTTCCCCTACCATAAGGCAGTAGAGAGGCAGCGTAACAACTTTATTGTTACCGTAAGCTACGGTAGCCACTGTAGCTTACGGTAGCCACTGACACTGAATGTGTAACTGCCCCATAAAGATCCGTTTTCAAGTGTCTTTTCATCTATCTCATCATTGGAGACGTTTTGTAGCAGTTTTTGGCGAATTTTGGCATGTGATAGTGCTTTTGAACATTTCTAAACATTTTGGTTTATGTTTTTGATTCGTATGAATATTAAACTTGTTGGAATGATGATTCACCAAGTGATGTGTGGCTAAACTTGTGGTGATCATCCTAGGTTGAAGGTTTGTCTAAGACTTTTGTGCATTTTTTCGTATTTCTAGAATAATAGACTTGCAATGGTTGTTTAGTTTATTATGATGCATGAATGTTTGTTCGTAAATTGTTGATTGATGTTTTGATCATAATCTAAACCGTACGTTCTTGGTGTCGTTGACAATCGAGATATCACGAGAGGGGTTATGGTTGAATATTAGTTAATTGGTCATCGGGTAACAACCTCGCGTTTTCATAATCCGAGTACTTAGTTCCCTTTCATCACAAACAAATAATTATGCATGAATCATGTCTATGTGATTCTTTCTAATTGGATTTAAGCACGAATGTCAGTTGAAACCAGAAACTTAGGATGCTCGCTTTCTCCTAATCTGTTTTAACAACCAACCTTTGATTTGCAATTAGTTTAGTTAATTTTAGTTCTCAAAACCAAACAATCAAAATTCTGAATTTCCATTTCTGCAATCTAGTTTAATTTTAGTTAATTGGCGAAGCTACATAATCAACATACATTACACAAACTCCCTGTGTTCGATACCCACTTACCACTAGCTATTAGTTGTAATTGGTTTAAATTTGCGTGAGACTATGACAACACGTCAATGGGCATACTTACTGATATCCTACTGATATCATGACATATTTTAAGCATAATAACATATGGGACTTGTATATGACTCATCCAGTTACTCGTTTATGCTTATACGCGTTCGGTTCAGTTTATATAACTAGTTTGCATAAATTAACCGAAACGGGTTTAACCTTATCATTTAAACTTCAAAATCCAGAATGTATTTAATTACCCATATAATACGAGTCTCCATACTTGTTGGGTCTAAATTACATTCCATCCCGGTCATCGCTTAATCTAACGTTTTATACCGTAAAATCCTACTTTAAACTAACCGGTCTAAGTTTACGACTTAAATAAGACCCGTTAGTAATCTAATAGGTTAATAAAAACCTTCGTTCCAGATTAGGGAGCCCCGATAAAAGCTACCTTCACGAGTCTAAGTACATTATACGGCTAAGTAGATAGATCTCGCATTTAGAAACTCAGGTAAATATTTTTAACTTATTTTCCCTTATACGGGCTTGGGATACGGTAAATTATTACCGCTTGGTCGGGTATGGGATCACTTGGTCGGATTGTGACTAACAAATCCGCATAACCCGTTTTAATCTGTATTGTTTGATAACAAAAACATTGGGGGTTAATGCGATAGTGTCCTGAATATCCTTGGCTCATTTAATTGCAAATGGCCACGACTTAAGCACGGGGTGTAGACATACACCTGACAGTTGCGTATGTAAAAAGATATACCCACATTGTTGGGGATAACTCCTTGTAAGTATATATTAGTGGTGTGTCGGTTAATCATGTCTCGGCTTCTATCCCGGGCCCTAAATGTATGACAAGCATGTAAATATGTATACAAGATTATAAATATAATTGTCCCAAGTTATAAAAGATTTTTGTGCCTCGTGCATCTAAACCAATTTTCATAAACACTTTTCAAAAGAGTCAGTTAATTGTATTTACTAGTGTAAACTGACTTATTTTCAAAAGACTAAATGATAGGTGTTTTGGACAAAAATCACACAAGGATAATGCAACCAAATCTGATTTTGTGAGGTATGATGCTTGGTTAAATGATCAAATATATGAACAATGAATTGAATGAAAATGAGTGGTAGACACAAAGATTTATACGAGGAAAAAGCCCTTGATCAATGAATGATCTCCGGCATAAAAAATTTCGGATAGTGAAAACTATCACTATCAAGTATATTGAATAAACAAGTTTACAACTTTGGAAGTATTGAGCTTGATATAATGATTTCTAGTGTGTGTGTTCGAGAGTTGGCAGTAGAAATGATGTGTGTTTCGCGAAGTGCAAGTAGTTTCTAAAAATAAGCTCAATACCCCTCTTATCCTAGCTAAAAATATCCTAACTAACTATCCGAAAAATCAGCCATTCACCCATGATCACCACTAACGGTCATCAGCCTGTGCACATGTTGAAAATAAAGAGCATATTCTCTTGCAATCTCGGATGGAATAAGTCCTCTTCGAAACATACCTGCAAAACAAGCCAAAAGGTGATGGAAACAATTGTTAGTTCAGAATAACAATGAGGATCCTGGATCCTTATTCCCGCAGCGCCTCCTGAGAATCCTTAATTCAAACTGAACTGAGGATCCGTGATCCAAGCTATACTTGAGGATCCGTGATCCATAATCTATGAAATTCTATCCCTAAAGATTGCCCCCAAACATGACTGGTTGATATCCAATTAGATAGTCATGTTTGAATGATTTTTGGACTAGCCGCTAGTAAAAGATATAGCCGTTACAGGCTGATGTCAGCAACAGTCACCACCTGCAACAACAATCATTATAAATAGGACTAGAGATAAGGACCAAATTGCATTTAAATTCGAGACTTCTCTCCTTTAAATCCTCATTCGAAGATCCAAGCAGGTATTCTCTCCTCCCTTTCCTTTGATCTTCTCTTCTCTGATCCTCTGTTCTCCAAACATTCATGGCGAAGATGATCCTTCGTTCCTCACCTGCCAAAAATCCTGATCACAATAGTCCATTGAAGAGTCAGGGTATCACCAAAAACCCCTCAATGGAGCTTTGTCGGTTCACTAATCCTGAAGTTGATCAGTTCCAATCATGCTTCCCTGATGGCACAGTATTCAGGCCCTTTTATTCCTCTACCAAGTGTGACTGTGTGTCAGACATATGGATCACTTTCCCTGCTTCTCCCTTTCAGATAGGGTTCACCTATCCCTTCCTTGTTTTTACACAAAGCTTCTTCACACTTACCAGTCTGTGCTACATCCAGGCCATGCCGATGGTGTGTAGGATTTTATACACACTTGAGCACATAATAGAGCAGGAAGGCTTAGATATAGGGATATCTGAAGTGAGCCAACTTTACAACCTTGTGAGCCATGGATCCTATCGGTATCTTTTCAAATCCAAACCCAGAAATCTCACCTAATCTTCAAAACCACCAAAAACGACACCAACTGGAGGAATCAATTCTTTTTCGTGAGAAGGGATTCTATTCCAAATGGGAACCTACTTCCCAAAAAGTGGAACACCGATGGTAGGATATAGGATCCTTAGCCCAGGATAAGCGGTAAGAATTTTTCTTTTCTGTTGAGGATAACTGATCCTTTATCTTTATCTTTGCAGCTATAACTATGTTACATATTCAAGAATCACCTGCCACCCAAGAGAGAATTGAAGCTTTTTGGAAGCTTGACCCTTCAATCAGAACTTATCCACCGAAATCAAAGGATCCGGTAGAGGTTTCATCCACTTCCTACACCATGTCAAGTAAGTATCCATACATATGTATATATAAATGTTTGACAAAAATATGAACACTTATCTGTTTGTTATGCTTGTAGGCGCTGGAAAATCCTCAAAGTCTGCTTCCAGGTTCAGTGTGAGTGACCTTCATGAATATGCATCCTCCCACTCCCTCAAAAAAGAGCTGGCTGCAAGCCCAAGCGTCCCGGAGCCTAAGAGCATGAGCACTAGGGGCAAGGGTGCCAAGAAGAGGAAGACTACTGAGCCTACTGAAGGCCTCCCCATCATAGAACATCAGCTTTAAGAATACGTCTCCGAGGTAAGGATCCTGTATCCTTAAGTCTGAACTTCCTTTCTGAGGATAAAGGATCTTGACTGTTTACTTTCTTTGTGCAGAAATTTGCTGAGGTTCAGATCCTCCTTGATCAACATCTGGCAGAGGCCGAGTAGAAAAACCTGGACTTCCAACAAATCTTCCTTGCCAAGGATAAAAAGATCTCATCCCTTGAAAAGGAGGTGAACCTGCTGCAGAAGGAAGTGGTCCTGGCTCAGATCACAGCACAGAAAGAGAAGGTAGAAGTCATGGATGGGGCTAAGCTTTCTGCTACTATTGCCATGTTGAAGATCAAGGAGGCTTGTAAGTAGAGGCTGGCAGAGCTGGATGATGAGGATGAATCTGAGGGGGCAGCAGCTGGTGAAGCCGGAGGCCGTGGATTGAAGGATCTTGAGGTGGCAGCAGGCGGTGAGAAGAAGGTGGAGGATGCAGCGAAGGTTTAGGCTGCACAAATGGGCGATGATGGAAATTTCTAGACGTAGCCGGAGCCCATTTTTTATGGTTTAATAGTTT
>JARYGA010006970.1:0-27092 GCA_030545235.1 Helianthus tuberosus
CCTTTATGCCATTTTTGAAACTTTTTTTTTTGGGTAAAGGGTTACCCCGGTGATTTTATATATTCACAACCAAAAAAACACATGTAGCATGGAAAAGTTCCAAGCTAGATCATAAATGGGACATCCCCCCATTTATGTAAACCCAACCACAAAACAAATAAAACTGAGAAAACACGAATACACAACTAGTCTACAAACTAGCACAAAAACCCGCAACTAACTATCTAGCTGAAAACTTGATTGAGCCCCCATGTCATAGTCTCCGTCCCCCCGTATATTCCATTTCTCCAACATCCTAGCCACTCGAGTCGATTCCTTAAATTTAAGACCCATTAGTTTGTATCGAACTGTAGAAAGAATCTCCTGTGCTAGCTTGTCTGGTGGTCTCGCATTATTCTGGAATAACCTGGTATTGCGTTCTTTCCAGATGTAGTAGGCTGCCGCCGCAACGGTGAGCCTGGCTACAATACTCGCAATCCTCTTCGACGCTTTCCTTTAGATCATCTCTGTGAAAACATCACTCCAGTTAGGTTGAACAGTCTCCATTCCTGCATGTGCACGAATATGGTACCAAACCTGGGTCGAATAACAGCATGAGAAAAAAAGGTGATCATGGGAATCATAATCTTTGTAGCATAAAAGACAACACATCATATTCATATTTCGCCTCCTTGCATGACCCCATTTAAGAATTTTATCCTGAGTGAGAAGCTTCCTCCGAATAATCAGCCAGAATAGAAAAGCATGTTTAGGAATGCATTGAGAGAACCAAACACTCTCGGACCAAGGCACTTCCTCTTGTCGAGTTCGTATTGTTTGCCACACCACCGCGTTCGAAAAATCCATCATCTTATCATCCACCTTCCAACATGTTTTATCTTGCATATCCTCACGAAGACTGCAAGGGCCAATGTTGGTTAGCGCAGGTGTTCGGATCATCCATTGATTCGGCCAACCCCACCTCCCATTGTTCCAAATATCCGCTACTTTAGATTTTAGATTATACCCTCCATTTGCTATCATTCTTGGTGTGATCATATGGATTAGAGGACCCTCTTCACACCATTTGTCAAACCAAGCGGAGGTGGATTTACCATTGCCCAGTTTAGACCACACATACGGTTGTATTAGAGGTCTAACCTGAATTATTTTCCTCCAGCTCCAGCAACTGTTATTTTGAGGCCGACACTCCCATAAACTTCTGTTTTTAAGCCTATAAGAATTGACCCAAGCGACCCATAAAGACTCTCGATTAGTGATGATGCTCCAAGCATGACCAGCAATCAGGGCATTATTCATCTCTTTAATTCGTCTCACGCCTAAACCCCCTTCGTATTTAGGCAAACAAACCGTCTTCCAAGAAACTTTAGCTCTCCCTTGTTGCATCGGACCTTGCGTCCAAAGAAAGCCACGAAACTTTGCTTCCAACTCATTTAGTATTCTAGCTGGTAATATAAACACTGAGCACCAGTAAATGTGCATGGCTGATAGAACCGATAGAATAAGTTGTAAACGACCCGCAAACGAGAGAAATCTATTCACCCACGACGATATTCTTTTATCAACACGTTCCACAAGCACATTGCAATCCGAGTATCGAAGCCTCGAAGATATCAAAGGGACACCCAAATATCTAACTGGTAGCTTACCCTCCATGAATGGCATAAGGTTTAGAATGCTTTGTCTGACATGATCGGGCATATTACAAAAGTAAACGACACTCTTTGGAATACTAGGCACTAACCCTGACATCTTTGTGAAGTCGCTTAAAGAAGCCATTATGCACTTGACAGACTCAACATCCCCTCTAGCAAAAAGGAATAAATCGTCAGCAAAGCAGAGGTTTATTATCCGCTGTTTTTCACATTTATTGTGAAATCGAAAAGAAGAGTCTAAACGAATGGCCTTTTGTAGAAGAAGAGTGAGAATTTCCATGACAAGGGTAAATAAATATGGAGAAAGGGGGTCACCCTGTCTGAGGCCCCTTTTACCTTTAAAATACCCGTGAAGATTGCCATTAACCGATATCGAGAAAGATGGGGTAGTTACACATAACATAATCCATTCTACCATTTTCGAGTGAAACCCAAACCCCATGAGAATCTTTCTTAAAAACTCACAGTTTACCGTGTCATATGCTTTTTGGATATCGATCTTGAAAGCACACCGAGGAGGGCCAAACATTCTATGATAATTATGCATTAACTCCTGCGTTAATAAAATGTTATCTGAAATTTTTCTACCTGGGATAAAAGTTGACTGGTTTATGCTAACAATCCTGTTTAACGATCCTTTTACCCGCTCGACCATGATTTTGCTAATGCACTTGAACAAGACGTTGCAACACGCAATCGGCCTATAATCAGTTATGACAGATGGCATGGAGACTTTTGGCACAAGGGCAATGATAGTATGATTCAATTCTTTAAGCATCTTCCCTTTATCAAAGAAATCTTTTATAGCTTTAGTGACATCTTCACCAACAACACACCAAGCCGTTTTAAAAAAAACGCTGAAGTATAACCATCCGGACCCGGAGATTTGTTTTCAGCAATGGAAAACATAGCATTCTTTATCTCATCGTTCTGGATAGGCTGAACCATATGCTGAGCAACCTCTACTTCAAGTTTATGAGTAAACAAGTCATCAGACGGATCCATGGATGTTGTATCCTCGGAACCCAGAAACTGCTCAAAATGATTCACAAAAGCATCTGGAACATCCCCACCCTCAAACAATTGACCGTGACTATTTTTAATAACATCAATCCGATTAACATGCGTTTTGCATTTAAGAGATTTGTGAAAGAAAGCAGAATTAGAATCACCAGCGATTAACCACTTGACTTTAGATTTTTGTTTAAGAAATCGTTCCTCATCAAGGCTTGCAATTTGAAACTCTTGCAAGCATTTGGCTTCTCGGGTTCTTATATCCTGATCAAACGGGTTAGAATCAACTTGTTTCTGAAGTTCATCCAACATGCCCCTTAATTGGTCTACCTTAACATGGAGGTTGCCTTGCTTGTGAAGCAGACCTCTAAGTGGCGATTTTAAACTTCTCAGCTTCTTAACAACCTGCAACTGGTGAACACCATCAATCTGACACTCCCACTTTTCCTTCACAATATCCATGAAACATGGCTTGTGTACCAGGAAATTAGGGAATTTAAATGGTTTCGGCTTACATCTATTCATACCCGGAATTTTGAGAATGCAAGGAGTGTGGTCAGAGATCCGATATGGATGATATATTGCAGTTGCCGCTGGAAACTGATCCACAAACATGATGTTCCCCATAACTCGATCAATCTTCTTCAGAATCCCTATTCCAGAGCTTGGTTTTTGATTCCAGGTGTATTGACAACCCGTTCCCTTCACATCAACCAATTCAGCCTGATCAATGCACTCTTTGAAATCACGCATACCTATAGTTATTTTTGATGATCCTGAAGAGTTATCTTCCAGATTCAACGCACTATTAAAATCACCCATACAAATCCACGGGTTATCCTTGACAACATTCTTATGGCAAGCAAGACTATTCCAAAGATTCCTTCGGTTCAAATAATAATTATCAGCATAAATGATAGAACAAAAGAGTATCTTTTGATCCTTTTTAAAAACCACTTGGGTATGCATAACTTGATCAGTTTGATTCAAGACCATAACATCAAAAATTGCTGGATCCCACCCCAGGATGATGTGAGTTCCCTTTGAACAGTATACACCGTTTGAGGTCCAATCCCAGTTCTTGAATACACTTTTACAAACATTAACCAGCCCTGGAATGCCAACATGCGACTCCAGAATAGCACACATACTCAGCTGACTGTCTTTGATAAAAATACGAACCTCTTTTTGTTTTAGCGGGCGGTTCAACCCCCTAATGTTCCAGGAAGCTAGACTAACCATTGGACACCTTCACAGCAGGAGTGCTTGCCCCTGTTTTATTATTGGACGCCATAAATTCTGATGTTTCATTGTAAACTTCATAAACCTCTTCATCATCAGATTGATTATCATCCTTCTCCGAATGTTTAACACCCTCAGGTTTGCTAGTAGACGCTTCCCCACTTCCCCTACCCGTGTTAAAACCCTCCAAGGGATTGCTAGTGTCATAAACTAAAACATCAAAAGGGTTACTGATACGAACCCGTGTTGAAACTTATATATTTTATAAAATAAAAACTAAATTTTTGAATTAAAAGTCCAAGGGCCATTAGGTCATTTTCTCAAACTAGTAGTTTAGGGACTAGTTTTGCCATTTCTAAAACTAATTTAACCGGATTTGACTAACCGGGTTAATAATATATAAAGGTTTCCTATATTAAACACTAACCTAGTTATCTAATGTAGTTCACTATTACAGGGACCATTATGTAATTACTCAGAACCACAGGGACCAAAATGTAATTTCGAAAACTTAAATTCAAAAATTTTTTGTTTAAACCGGTCACGCAGGGGACTCGAACTCGGGACCTTCGCATTAATAAGTGAACTCGTAACCACTCGGCCGGGCATGCCACATCCGGTTTATAACCGATTCGAATAATACTTAAACATATTTTAAATATTAAATAATATTTCAAAACCGGTTTTACACCGTGTGTATCGCCGGAAATCAAGCCAATCCGCAAACAGACAAAGCCCACTGATCAACGAACATCCCTGCTTATTCTCCTCGACATTTTGAACCATCCAAAGTTTTCAATTTCACCGAAACATGCAGAATTGTCTACGGGATCGAAAATATTTTTAAAAATCTTAGTGGAATTCAATTTGTCTGTTTCCGTATGTTTGAGGATCAATTGAAGTTGTTATAACGTTCCTGCAACCTCCACGAATCTCCCAGACCCTTCAAAACTCACAAACACTTCCGTAAATTCCTCTGTTTCGTCTCTGTATCTTCGCCGGAATACACGGTCACCGGATTTTGTCGACACGTTGATCTGACCGATACCAGACCTGCTTTCGATCATCCATTCGGTATATCATCGTACATTCAATGTTCATGTTAATTTAATTGCAGTATAATACATGTTTCGATTGTAGTTTGTTCGTTTGACTTTCTGGGTTGACTTCATTTGGGGAAGATGAAGTTGACTTTTTTTTTTTATAAAACAGTTTATTCATAAAATTCATAACAATTCGAGGTTAACTGATTAAAATCTGAGATTTTTATCACAAATCACATAAACACAGATGTATTTATTAAAAATATAAAATCTCCAAAATTTTTATAAAACTGTTTTATTTAAATATAAACAGTTTTAATGTTTAGAAATTTATATTAATTCGGTATTTAGAATTAATTAATAAAATTTTTATGTTAATTATTTTGAACAATAAACTATATATTCTTCTCACACAGGAGCTTATGCATAACTACCATCTTAATAGAGGTAAGCCAAGATGTGCTTTCAAAATTGATATCCAGAAAGCGTATGATACGGTTAGCAGGTCTTTTCTTAATGCTATATTAATCAGATTTGGTTTTCCTATGAAAATGGTTGATTGGATTATGACTTGTGTTTCCACTGCGTCTTTCTCGCTAAGTATCAATGGAAATCTTTGTGGGTTTTTTAAAGGTAAAAGGGGTCTTAGACAGGGAGATCCCATATCCCCTTACTTGTTCACTTTGGTAATGGAGGTTCTGTCGTTGCTGTTACATAAAGCCGCTGATCAACATCCTGCTTTCAGATACCATGATAAGTGCAAACAACAGAAGATTATTAATGTGTCTTTCGCTGATGATTTGTTCCTGTTTGTCAATCCGGATCTGGTTTCTGTTAAAGTGATGAGGGATACTTTGGATTTGTTTACGAGAATCTCGGGTCTTACTCCGAATCTAGCTAAAAGCACGATGTTTTTTAGTAACGTCTCTTCTATGGTGAAACAGGAAATCCGCTCTCTTTTGCCGTTTCAAGAAGGAGATCTTCCTGTTAGATACTTGGGTGTCCCGTTAATTTCTACTAAACTTATGTATAAGGATTGTAGAGTTTTGGTGGACCGGGTAGATAAAAAGATTGATCATTGGATGAATAAGTCTCTTTCTTTTGCGGGAAGGCTTCAATTGATTAAGTCTGTCATCTCGGCTATGCACATTTATTGGGCCTCGGTGTTTATGCTTCCGGCTCGTATAATTAGTGACATTGAAAAAAGAATGCGGAATTTTTTATGGAGTGGAGGTTTGGTTAAAGTTGTTAACTCTAAAGTGGCTTGGAAAAATGTTTGTCTTCCTAAGTTGGAAGGTGGTTTGGGAATTAGAAGAATTTATGATATGAACAAAGCGCTTCTTGCGCACCATGTATGGAGTATTCTGCTTAAAAGAGAGTCCCTATGGGTGAAATGGGTCCATTCTTACAGGATTAAGGGAAAGAATTTTTGGGATATCCCTTATAGAGGTAGTATGACATGGGGGTGGCGGAAAATTCTAAGTATTCGATCATCAATCCGTCCGTTTATTTGGTATACTATTTGTGATGGCCGTAAAACAAATGCGTGGAGTGATAATTGGTGTCAACTTAGTCCTCTACGAGAGTTTATTACCCCTAGAAGGATACATGGAGCGGGTTTTAATATGCAAACTACAGTTTCGGATCTTATTGATAATCAAAATGGTTGGAAGTGGCCGGTTGCATGGTATGATTTTTATCCAGTTTTAATCAATTTAATGCCGCGGATTCTGGATCATAACTCACCGGATAAGATTACTTGGAAGGATAGACAGCAAAAGCAAAAGGATTTCAGCGCTAGTGAGGTTTGGGAGAATATTAGAGCTCGTGGTGATGAAGTCGGTTGGGTTGATTTGGTGTGGTTTAGTCAATGTATCCCTAGACACTCAATCCACATGTGGTTAGTTATTAAAAATAGGCTGAAAACTCAGGATCGTATGGGTATTTGGGATGCTGGAAGGGCTACCAATCTGAATCTCGTGTGTTGTCCGCTCTGCTGGAATGGTAAGGACTCTCGAGATCATTTATTTTTTCAGTGCTCATATGGGTTGCAAGTTTGGAATATGGTTAAAGGGATGGCTTATATGGATACAGTTGATGCTAACTGGGATTCTATTATGTCATGGTTCGCGCAACAACCTAATTCGAAGTCTCCAGAAAGTTTAGTAAGTAAACTGGTAGTGGCAGCCTCGACTTATTTTATATGGCAAGAAAGAAACAATAGGATTTTCTCTACAAATCAGCGTAATGCTACCATGATTGCCAATATTGTTCTCCATACAGTTCGCATGAAGTTGATGACGTTCAAGGCAGGGAGAGGATCAAAGAACCCGTTATTGCTAGAACGGTGGAAATTTCAAGTGAAGACTTTGAGCATGGACCCGGGCTAGAGACTTATGTTGATGGTTTTGTGTCTGTGTGTTGCCATTGTTTCGGCTTCTGGTTTTTTCCTTGGTTGTTTTCTTGTTTAGTTTGGTTGTGGATTTTCGTTGTTTTGTTGGTTTTGCTAGTCTTGGTATGCCAAGTCTAGCCCTAGTATGCTACTCTGGCATGCTTGTGTGATTCTTTATTCTTTATATATAAAATTCACCGGGGTAACCCTTTACCCAAAAAAAAAAAACAATAAACTATATAAAATATTTTTGTCACCAATATTTGATACTGTTTTGATATTTTTATAATTAAAACAATTAAATCACATATATTTTAAAGTTAAATTTTAATCTGTTAAAATTAAATAACTATATAATTGATGCCCAAAATTATTTTTATGATATTACCTGTATCATTCTGAGTTTGTATAAATTTTGTTACTATTTGATCATTTACAGGTTATTTTACATGAATTAAATCATTTAAATCACTTAATTAAACTTAATTGTTTTAATTATGTAATTAAATAATTTTGGTCCGAAATTATTTTTATAATATTATGCATGTTTTGCTGAGTTTATAAAAAAAATCCAGAAGCCATGTTTTAACACTTACATGATATTGTATTAACAAAATGGGTTCTCTGGGCGATTTTGGAGACATAGGCGATCTTGTGAAACCCTAACTTTCTCTTGCTAATCCTGGTCTCGATTGCTCTTGCTTATCAGCTTAGGGTTTCTGATCGATCCTTAGGTGATATTCAATTGTTCTCGGATTAGGGTTTTGTAGTTAGGGTTTTGTTTTCGGCGCTGCTTTCTGTTTGCAAACGGGGTGTGTAGCTGGTTAATTCGCATTAGTGCTTCTGATTTTCGGTAATACATCTTTAGTATTTTGAAGTTACGGCTCTGATTTCGTTGTTCTGATTTCGGATATACATCTGTTTCAACGGCGTTGTTCTTAGGCGCTAATAAGGTGATTCCAGACTTTGAGATTAGGGTTTTGAATTCGTTGTTTTCTGTTTAGCGAAGGGGTGCGGCTGGTTCCTTATTGATTTAGGGTTTCAGCAGGTTTCTTTATCATCACTATTCTTTGTATTGGCTGGTTTTCTTGATCAGAATCTGTCCGTATGGAGGGCCAACATGCAGAAAACTCAAATGTGTTTGCGAAAAAAATTAAGAACATTGACGGTAAAACATTTGAGCCAAGACAAACTTCAGTTTTGGCGACTAGGGTTTCTGAAATGCCGAGTAAGAAGGTATGTTTTATGCTGCCGCTTAATGATACTGAACATGTTATTGGCTGTTCTGATTCTCCCAATCAGAATTATGCGAAAGTCTTTGACAAGAGAAAGGTAGCATTTGTGTTACCGGTGAATGATATTAGTCCTACTCGAGTTCAAAATCTGAATCAGGATGATAATGCTCATGTCCAATCTTATGCGGATGTGGTCCTAAATGAACGGATCGAGCAGGGTGATATTAAGCGGGGTGGTGATTCAATTCAGAATCAGAATGAAGATGAAAACACTAGGAAGGCCAATGATGTGGCTGATCAAGTTCCTAAAGTCAATTTTCGACCCCTAAATTCAGATGTATCATTGGATGGAGTGGATGTAGTGCTTCCGATTGATTCGGTTCGCCAGGTTAATAACAGGTTAGCAAACACTCTTTATGGTTATTTCCTGGGGGATAGGATTGCATATCCAGTAGTTGAATATTTTGTCAGAACAAATTGGAAGAAACATGGTCTTTAGAAAACTATGATGAATTCAAATGGTTTCTTTTTCTTCAAGTTTGAAGACAGAAAGGGTATGGATACTCTTCTTGAAGGGGGACCTTGGATGATCCGTAACAAACCTATGTTTCTCAACATTTGGTCTCCTACAAACACCCTTAAAAAAGAAGAGTTTAAAAAGGTTGCAGTTTGGGTTAAATTGCATGATGTTCCGCTAGTGGCATATTCTGATGATGGTTTAAGCATGCTGGCTTCAAAAATTGGGTCCCCTGTGCGCCTGGATTCGTATACTAGTGATATGTGTAATGAGGCTTGGGGAAGGAGCAGCTATGCTAGGGCTCTCATTGAAATATCAGTTGATCATGAGTTGAAAGAGGCTCTAACCATGGCTATTCCTGAATTGGATGGGAACAAATATGTTACTGAGACTATTCGGGTGGAGTATGAATGGGAACCTCCGAGATGTGCCCACTGCTGTGTATTTGGGCATGATTCTGAGGAGTGTCCAAAACGCATTCGACCGACAGTAAAACCTCCTACAAATAGTCCGAAAGTAGATGAGGATGGTTATACGGAAGTCAAGACAAAGAAGAATGTAAAGAAGAGCGGTTTTCAAGTTAACAATCAAAAGCCCAAGTTTGAATATAGACCTGTGGATAAAAAGAAAAAGGCAGTGAGTTCTGCCTACATGAGTGCGCGGAGCACTAGTTCGTCCAAGGTTCAAACACATAATTCGTTTAGTGCCCTTGGGTTTGTTGGGTTTGTTGGAGGGAACGGGGATAAAGGGAGACGTGAGCAAAATGAGGAGTCTGACGATGACGAGGTAGAGGTTGTATATGATGAAACGAATAAGTTTATGACATCGGGTACACATCCTACGTCTTCCAGTACAGGGGCAAGCACCTCTCACATAAAGTTGTCTAATGGATAGGTGGCTTCTATTTCATGCTAAGGGGCTGCCAGTTGGTAGCAATTTCATTTTTGATGATGGCGGTTGACGTCTTTTGTTTGATTTTTTCGTTTGTCTACTAGTTAGTCATTATCATGATTGTAGTGGGCTAGATTGAGGTGGTAACTTGGTTTGTTTGTTTTTTGTTTACATATATGGGGCATGTCCTGTATATGAACTAGTGGGGAATTCATCCTCACTACTTGTACTTATTAGGCGGTTGTCTTTAATAGAATCACCGGGGTAACCCTTTACCCAAAAAAAAAAAAAAAAACACTTACATGTTATTTTTATATAATTAATCTTACAAATCAATTTATGTACAATTATCCTTTTTAATTCCAGATTATTATATAAAAATTCTTCAAGGCCATAATATTTATTTTAAATATGTAACATTGCATGTTAATATTTAGAAATGATATTTCTAATTTTTTTTTTGATTTAAATCAATTACTTAGACAATTATTTAGATAATTATTCAGTTATTTCATTTTTTAAACAAATAATTAACTGTTTATTTTAAATATATTTATTTCTGCCATGGTAATTATTTTAAATCTGATTTATACTTGTCATATAATTAAAATGTTATTTTAATTATTCTGCCCTAAATTAATTATTAGATAATTAAATTGTATAATTATCATGTTATTTTGAAGATACATATTTATTTTCTGTTTTAACTATACAAATATAAACTCTATATCCAGTAATTGTATGACTTAGTTATTTATACAAAATACACTGTTCTTAAATAATCCATGCATACTTATCCCCCGTTTCCCCAAACAAGACTGTTTGAAACCGTAGTTACCTTTCTTGTCAAACCATACCAAACACCATGGACTTAGTTTCCAGTTTACAATTAACAATATTTGTTGATACCAATTGCAATATTTTGTGCATGTTCATACAATTAGAGTGAAGTGGAAATCCTGTTCCCGCCAAACTTTTACCTGTTTACTTGTTTGAAATTTATCCGAAATCAAGGTGAGTACATAGATCCCCTCTTTTTACTGTTTTCGATTATTTTGGGGTGATTCATATGTATCAAAACGATTTCGATATTCTAACAATGGTTTCAAAACGATTGAGATGGTTGATACCAAACTAATAACGATTTCGATAATGTGAACGAGCTTGTTGGTTGTAATTACATAACGAATGACATTCATTAATTTCGGCCAAACCGACCGGTATTAGGTTATGGTACCATAGGATCCGACAAATCCCGTTATCAGACTGGACCCATGGTTATGTGTGGGTAACGACTGAACCTGATGATTGTTAACTTACCCTTTGGAGGTTTGTTAATGCAAGAACGAGTTGAACGATGAACGAGTCACAAAGGTTTGAATGTTATTAGCAAGACGACCAAGAGTAGTATTCACAATTAAAAACCAGAACGATCTATGAATTGGTTTACATAAACAAATGTTTTGGGTTAAGATTCATGGCATCGAGGTTTATAAAATTATGACCAATCTATTTTGACTTGGTTATTCTTTTACAATACAAACATTTAACAAAACAAGGTTTTCTAATATCAATTAACGAAGTTGTACAAGTTGTTTCAACATACAAATGAGCCATGAATCTGATACTCACAAAAAAAAAAAACTATGTACTCGCCGGCATTTCTTTGCTGACTTTGTTTTTTGTTTTTTTACATATGTTTCAGGTGAAGTTGCTTAATGTTGATTGCGAATAGGATGCATGCTCACTTAGGACCGGACGAGGCCTTAGTGATTTAATAATAATGATAGACTATGTTTGTGTTGCTTATTTAACTTTAAGACAATGTTAAATATTAAATAAAACGGAACTCTTTGTATCCATGGTTTGAAACAATAATTCTGTTACAACACTCCCCAACGTTTCCGCCACGATTTGTTGTTTTACGTGGTCGGGGTGTGACAGAAGAGTTGGTATCAGAGCCAATGGTTATAGGGAATTAGGTTATTAGTAAATCTTTGACCTAGACTATAACCTTTCTAGGATCCCAACACAAGTTGTCTTGTGTTTAGATTTTAAAACATGCACTTCACCTATCCTTAGGTGATTAACAAAACAAGTACACAAATCTCTTTTCAATTTGAAAATCAATCATCTATCCTTAGATGATTTATTTTTAGGCTTTACGCCTTTAAAATTTTCAAAATCTCGTCAAAGTTTGGGTCTAAATAGTGTGAACACGTGCAAACTGGAAGGGTGAATGCCTGTATTCTGGGTTTTCTGTCTAGGCAAGCACTTCGCATATATCTCAACAGACGCGAGACCAGTTGTGCTTACCTGGGAATTCTTGGGATGAGTGTTCACTTATAGGCGAGCATGTCTTCGCGATACATTATTTATTGACCCATTTACTTTGATTAGTCACTGTGTGTCGTTTGTTTGCTTTGTGATACGGACGAATGACCACCATCTTTGCTTTTATCGATTTTTGTTTCATCTCTTACTTTTTATCTAATCATCTCACTCGTTCCTTTCATGTTTCCTCTTTTTATAATGCCTCCTCGACACCAAAATCCGCCACCAAATGATGAATTGGCAGGACTCATCGCGCATCACATGGCTATTGCATTCCCAAATCTTATTGCTCAATGGAACCAAGCCAACAACAACAACAATGCTCCATGCAATTTCAAGAGTTTTAATTCAACTAAACCGCTCAAGTTTAATGGTTCTGAGGGAGCAACTGGGCTTCTTCAATGGTTCGTGAGCATTGAGAATACTTTCCGTCACGTTCAGTGTCCTGATAATCGCAAGGTCGAGTTTGCTTCAAGCGTGTTTCAGAAGAGGGCTCTTACATGGTGGAACGGGGTTATGAGAGACCGTGGTGCAGAAGTTGCTCTAGCACAAACATGGGCTGAACTTAGGACTCTTATGATGAGGGAGTTTTGCCCTCGTCACGAACTGCGAGCTTTGGAAAGGGAATTTGATGACTTGAAACAGGATAGCGGCGAGCACAGGGCGTATACTGATAGGTATGAGGAGCTGAGTTTGTTATGCCCAACAATGGTTACCCCACTCGATAAGGCTATCGAAAGGTACGTCGATGGTGTGCCTGACTCAGTGCAAGACATCGTTACTGGTAGTAACCCTACCACAGTCCGTCAGGCGATCGAGTTAGCAGCAACATTGACTGAGTCGCAGATTCGGAAGGGTAAGTTGCACAGAAAGGGGGAAAAAGGTAAGAAGCAGGCGTCTGACAAAGAGGATAGCAAAAACAAGAAGGGTAAGGGTTCTGGTTCATCGAAGAGTCCTAGGAAACGCAAGGCTTCCCAAAACTACGCCGTTACTGCACAGGCTTAAGCTGCACCAAATCAGCCTATACAGCCACCCGCCAAGAAGCCTTATCTAGGCAATGCACCTTTGTGCAACAGGTGTAACGGTCATCACCCACCACATATCCTATGTCGTCATTGCACTAACTGTGGAAGAAAGGGTCATCTTGCTGATATATGCCGCATTCCTGCTAATCAGAATCGGGCAGCTCAGAACCCGGCTCAACTAGTTGCTCAGCCTCTTGCTCCACAACAAGGTCAAGCTGCACGACCTCGCTACCCACCAGGTTCTTGTTATAACTGTGGGGATCTGACCCACTATCGTAATCAGTGTCCAAGATTGGTGAAAGCGAATCCAGCTCAGGTTCAGGCTCGAGGTCGAGTCTTCAACATGAATGCACAAGAGGCGCAAGCAGACAACGAAGTGGTTAACGGTACGTTCTTTGTCAATAATCAACCCGCATCTGTTCTTTTTGATTCTGGTGCCGATAAGAGTTTTGTGTCATTATCTTTTGAACCATTGCTTCGCGTAACTAGAACAAAACTAAGTAAGCCTTTGACAGTAGAAGTTGCGAGTGGTAATCCCGTTGTCCTTGATTCTGTTCTTCGCAATTGCCAATTGAACCTTAACGGTCATCTTTTTCCTATCGACCTCACACCCATGCAACTTGGAAGCTTCGACATTATTGTGGGTATGGATTGGTTAGCCAAGCATCACGCGGAGGTAGTTTGTTTTGAGAAGATTGTTCTGGTGCCGCTTTCGTCAGGTGAAATCCTACAGGTTCGTGGTGAGAAACCTGCTGATGGTCTCAAACTCATGTCTTGTTTTAAAGCTCGAAAGTATCTGCCAAAGAATTACGTGGCCTTCTTGGCACATGTTACAACAGATTAAGGCAAAGGTAAGTCTATTCAAGATATTCCTGTTGTTCGGGATTTTCCGGAGTTGTTTCCTGAAGAGTTACCTGGTCTACCCCCAGCACGTCAAGTCGAGTTCCGTATTGATCTCGTACCTGGTGCAAATCCCATTGCCAGATCTCCATATCGTCTTGCACCGTCCGAGATGCAAGAGTTGTCTAAACAGCTTCAGGAGTTATCTGACAAAGGTTTTATTCGTCCTAGTTTTTCACCTTGGGGTGCTCCCGTTCTTTTTGTCAAGAAGAAGGATGGATCTTTCAGAATGTGCATCGATTATCGTGAGCTGAACAAGCTTACCATCAAAAATCGATATCCCCTACCTCGCATCGATGATCTCTTTGACCAGTTACAGGGTGCTTCTTATTTTTCGAAGATTGATCTTCGTTCTGGGTATCATCAACTTCGTGTGCATGAAGAAGACATTCACAAGACAGCATTCCGCACTCGTTATGGGCATTATGAGTTCACAGTCATGCCGTTCGGTTTGACTAATGCTCCTGCTGTCTTCATGGACTTGATGAATAGGGTTTGTAAGCCTTATTTAGATAAGTTCATCATCGTTTTTATTGATGACATCCTGATATATTCTAAGACGCAAGCGGATCATGAGCAACATCTTCGTCTTACTCTGGAACTTCTAAAGAAAGAACAACTTTTCGCCAAATTCTCCAAGTGCGAATTTTGGCTTAAGGAGGTTCAATTTTTGGGGCATGTTATCAATGAACAAGGTATTCATGTAGATCCCTCCAAGATCAATGCAATTAAGGATTGGGATACGCCTACTACCCCTACTGAGGTTCGTTCTTTTCTAGGTCTCGCGGGTTATTACCGCCGCTTTATAGAGAATTTCTCCAAGATTGCAGTTCCTCTAACTGCTCTAACTCAGAAGAATAGACCCTTTGAATGGGGTTCTAAACAAGAAGAAGCATTTCAGACCTTAAAGCAAAAGCTTTGTGACGCGCCTATTCTGACCTTGCCTGAGGGCAATGATGATTTCATCGTTTATTGCGATGCATCTAAATTGGGTCTTGGCTGTGTTCTGATGCAAAGGAACAAAGTGATAGCCTACGCATCAAGACAATTGAAGGTTCATGAGAAGAACTACACCACTCATGATCTTGAGTTGGGTGCACTTGTGTTCGCTCTTAAAATCTGGAGGCACTATTTGTATGGTACTAAATGTGTGGTTTTCACTGACCACAGAAGTCTTCAGCATATCTTCAATCAGAAAGAACTCAACATGAGGCAACGACGCTGGGTTGAGCTCCTAAACGACTATGACTGCGAAATTCGCTACCATCCTGGTAAGGCGAATGTTGTAGCTGACGCTTTGAGTCGTAAAGAACGTGTCAAACTTCATTGTGTACGTGTTTAATCTGATATTCAAGCTCGATCCGATATCCAAGCACGCATTTCTCAGGCTCAACATGCTTGTGTTTCACAAGACTTGATGGGTAAGGAATTACCCTGTCACATTAAGCCCAGTCTTGAACTGAAGGACGATGGATCGTATTATTTCATGGACCGTTTGTGGGTCCCAAGCCTAGATGATCTCCGCATTTTGCATATGGATGAAGCTCATAAATCTCGCTATTCTATTCATCCCGGCTCAGATAAGATGTATAAGGATCTTCGTACTCAGTATTGGTGGCCCGGTATGAAGAAAGACATTGCCTTGTATGTTTCAAAATGCCTTACTTGTCTTAAGGTCAAGGCTGAACATCAACATCCCTCTGGTCTTTTGGAGCAACCAGAGATTCCAGTTTGGAAATGGGAAAACATTTCTATGGATCTTATTACCAAACTTCCACGCACAAAGAAAGGTCATGATGCCATCTGGGTAGTTGTTGATCATCTTACAAAGTCAGCACATTTCTTGCCAATACGTGAGGATTTTTCTGCTGAAAGCCTGGCTAAAATCTATGTGGATGAAATCATATCTCGACATGGCGTTCCTTTGAACATTATTTCTGACAGAGATGCTCGCTTCACTTCTCATTTTTGGAGAACCATGCAATCTGCTATGGGGACCCAACTTAATCTGAGCACAGCTTATCATCCACAAACAGATGGCCAAACTGAAAGAACAATCCAGACTTTGGAGGATATGCTTAGAGCTTGTGTGATCGATTTTGGTGGTAGTTGGGATTCACATCTTCCATTGATTGAATTCTCCTCCAACAACAGTTATCACTCCAGCATCAACATGGCTCCTTTCGAGGCTCTCTATGGTCGAAAGTGTCGTTCACCAGTCTGCTGGAATGAGATAGGTGAGGCTCAACTTACCGGACCTGACCTCATTCTAGAGACAACTGATAAGATCAAGAAAGTTCGCGATAACCTTCACACAGCTCAAAGCCGTCAAAAGAATTACGCGGACCAGGGACGCAAGCCAATGGAATTTCAAGTCGGTGATCGTGTATTACTTAAGGTCTCACCTTGGAAAGGTGTGATCAGATTTGGAAAGAAAGGAAAACTTGCACCTAGATACGTTGGACCGTTCAAGATCGTCGAAAGAATCGGTAAGGTAGCCTACAGACTCCAGTTACCTCCTGAACTTGGGAATGTTCATCCAACCTTCCACGTATCCAATCTCAAAAAGTGCTTAGCTGACGAGAACCTTCACATACAGCTTGATGAAATTTGTGTTGATAAAACACTGCACTTTATCGAGAAACCTGTGGAGATAGTGGACCGTACATTCAGACAGTTGAAGAACAAACGAATTCATTTGGTCAAAGTTCGCTGGGAATCCAAGCGTGGCCCCGAGTTTACTTGGGAACATAAGGACCAGATGAAGGCCAAATATCCGCACTTATTTTCACAAGTTTCCTCTAAATAAATTTCGGGACGAAATTTCCACAAGTAGGGGAGACTGTTACCGTCCTGGTTTCAACACCTGTTTTGTTTGTTTTCCATTGTAATAATTTCCATGTTTGAAATAAAACATATTCGAACATACTTACTTTATGTTCATACATGCTTCTACAAGTCTAAATACGTTAATAATTGCATAGTTGATTGAGTTCTATGTTTGTAAACAAGGCTACAATAATTACAAGGGCCTAATGTGTCATTATGTGAAAGTGTAAGTTAAGGGACCTAATTGTCATTCCTTGAAACTTGCTCGAAAACTTTGATTTTAAGTCCGAGGACTAAAACCGCCATTTTTTTAGAAAGTACAAAAGTCCGGGGACTAAGTTGTCATTTTTGAAATCCCATAACTTTGGGTTAAAAGTGTTACTTTTGAAAAATATAAAGTTTAGGGTCCTTTATGCCATTTTTGAAACTTATATATTTTATAAAATAAAAACTAAATTTTTGAATTAAAAGTCCAAGGGCCATTAGGTCAGTTTCTCAAAGTAGTAGTTTAGGGACTAGTTTTGCCATTTCTAAAACTAATTTAACCGGATTTGACTAACCGGGTTAATAATATATAAAGGTTTCCTATATTAAACACTAACCTAGTTATCTAATGTAGTTCACTATTACAGGGACCATTATGTAATTACTCAGAACCACAGGGACCAAAATGTAATTTCGAAAACTTAAATTCAAAAAAATTTTGTTTAAACCGGTCACGCAGGGGACTCGAACTCGGGACCTTCGCATTAATAAGTGAACTCGTAACCACTCGGCCGGGCATGCCACATCCGGTTTATAACCGATTCGAATAATACTTAAACATATTTTAAATATTAAATAATATTTCAAAACCGGTTTTACACCGTGTGTATCGCCGGAAATCAAGCCAATCCGCAAACAGACAAAGCCCACTGATCAACGAACATCCCTGCTTATTCTCCTCGACATTTTGAACCATCCAAAGTTTTCAATTTCACCGAAACATGCAGAATTGTCTACGGGATCGAAAATATTTTTAAAAATCTTAGTGGAATTCAATTTGTCTGTTTCCGTATGTTTGAGGATCAATTGAAGTTGTTATAACGTTCCTGCAACCTCTACGAATCTCCCAGACCCTTCAAAACTCACAAACACTTCCGTAAATTCCTCTGTTTCGTCTCTGTATCTTCGCCGGAATACACGGTCACCGGATTTTGTCGACACGTTGATCTGACCGATACCGGGCCTGCTTTCGATCATCCATTCGGTATATCATCGTACATTCAATGTTCATGTTAATTTAATTGCAGTATAATACATGTTTCGATTGTAATTTGTTCGTTTGACTTTCTGGGTTGACTTCATTTGGGGAAGATGAAGTTGACCTTTTTTTTTTTTTTTATAAAACAGTTTATTCATAAAATTCATAACAATTCGAGGTTAACTGATTAAAATCTGAGATTTTTATCACAAATCACATAAACACAGATGTATTTATTAAAAATATAAAATCTCCAAAATTTTTATAAAACTGTTTTATTTAAATATAAACAGTTTTAATGTTTAGAAATTTATATTAATTCGGTATTTAGAATTAACTAATAAAATTTTTATGTTAATTATTTTGAACAATAAACTATATAAAATATTTTTGTCACCAATATTTGATACTGTTTTGATATTTTTATAATTAAAACAATTAAATCACATATATTTTAAAGTTAAATTTTAATCTGTTAAAATTAAATAACTATATAATTGATGCCCAAAATTATTTTTATGATATTACCTGTATCATTCTGAGTTTGTATAAATTTTGTTACTATTTGATCATTTACAGGTTATTTTACATGAATTAAATCATTTAAATCACTTAATTAAACTTAATTGTTTTAATTATGTAATTAAATAATTTTGGTCCGAAATTATTTTTATAATATTATGCATGTTTTGCTGAGTTTATAAAAAAAATCCAGAAGCCATGTTTTAACACTTACATGTTATTTTTATATAATTAATCTTACAAATCAGTTTATGTACAATTATCCTTTTTAATTCCAGATTATTATATAAAAATTCTTCAAGACCATAATATATTTTTTTTTTTGGGTAAAGGGTTACCCCGGTGATTCTATATATTCACAAAACATAAACACAAGTAGTATGGAAAACCCATACTAGTTCTAACATGGGACATCCCCCCATGAAAGTAAACAAGAAAAACGAAACACTAACTCACAAACCAACACCCACTAGACAATAATCTAGAAAAACAAGTTAAAAAACAAATCAGAAGACACTAGCCACCATCGTCAAGCATCGAGTTTTCATGAATCTCCCACATCTCTAGAAAGCGTCTCACTTTATCCAAACTCTTGTATTTAGCTCCCATAAGTTTATATCTAACAGTCTGAAGAATCAAAGAGATAATTACTTCTGGAGGTCTTGTCTGATTTTTAAACAGACGAGCATTCCGCTCCTGCCAAATGAAATAAGCTGTAGCTGCTACTATAAGATGACTTGAAATGTTATAAGCCGATTTAGAAGCCCCTCTAGCTAAAAGCCAATTCATGATGTCTAGCCACTTAGGATCAACCGTACCCATATTCACCTTATCCCTTACCGAACACCAAATCTGAGCCGAGAATTTACATTCGAAAAACAGATGATCATGTGAGTCATTATTCTCGAAGCACAGTAAGCAACACATCATATTCATGTTTTTTCTCCTATTCATATCCCACTGTAAAATCTTATCTTGAGTCAAAAGTTTCCTACGCATGATAAGCCACATAAGGAATGCATGCCGAGGAATACATTGAGAGAACCATACCACATTCACCCAGTCAACTTCCGTCTCCCTAGATCTGATAGATTGCCACACACCCGAAGACGAATAATCATTCAGTTTATCACCATCTTTCCAAAGGAATCTATCTCTACTATTCGGATTAATTTGCACGTTATCAATCTGAATCAAAACAGGGAACAAATCTCGCCAAGCCGTAGGCCACTTCCAAGATCCATTCGCCCAAACATCTTTAACCGAATCATGAAGAGAAAAACCAGCTTCATAAATAATCCGAGGAGATATGAAGCTGGCCAACGGACCGCACTCACACCAACGATCGAACCATGCGGATGTCATCCCACCATCACCAATCTTAGACGAAACATGATTTCTAATAACCGGCCGTAACTGGAGGATTTTCCTCCAACTCCAGCAACACACCGAAGGAATTTTACACGCCCAAAAATTAGTATTCCTTAATCGGTTCGAGTATATCCATTGAACCCAAAGAGAATCCCTCCTGGTAATAATGCTCCATACATGCGAGGCCATAAGAGCTTTATTAACATCTTGAATTCTTCGCAACCCAAGGCCATAGAACTCCATGAAACCTTAGTTTTCCCTCTCTGAAATGAACCATCTTGAGACCACAAAAAATTCCTCATTCTGTTTTCTAACTCCTTGATAACTCTAGCTGGAAGAATTAAGACAGAAGCCCAGAAGATATGCATTGAGGATAAAACAGATAAAATCAGCTGAACTCTACCCGCAAAGGACAATAGCCGATTCTTCCAACTTGAAATGCGATTCTCCAATCTTTCAATCAAAACACTACAATCTTTGTAAAGGAGCCTAGACGAGATCAAAGGAACTCCCAAATACCTGACTGGCAACTCCCCTTCCACAAAAGGAATAATCCCTAAAATAGCCCCTTTGACATGTTGAGGAACATTACAAAAGAAACTGGTACTCTTTTGAACATTCAGAATCAACCCGGACATACGAGAGAATTGAGAAAGCGCATTCATAATACATGTAGCCGATTTCACATCACCTCTAGCAAATAAAAACAAATCATCCGCAAAGCACAGGTTGATAATGCGTTGACGTTGACACTTGTTATGAAATCTGAAAGACGAATCAATCGAAGAGGCTTGTTGTAACTTACACGTCAAGACTTCCATAACCAATGTGAAAAGATAAGGAGAAATAGGATCCCCTTGCCGGAGCCCCCGTTTGCCCTTGAAGAAACCATGAACACTACCATTCACACAAATAGAATATGACGGAGTAGAAACGCAAAGCATAATCCACTTTATCATCCTCTGGTTAAACCCAAAACCCAGTAACACCTCTTCAAGAAACTTCCAATCAACCGTATCATAGGCTTTTTGGATATCAACCTTAAACGCACACCTAGGAGGCCCATAATCTCTATGATAATTATGCATTAATTCCTGCGTGAGAAGAATATTGTCTGATATTTTCCTACCAGGAACAAACGCTGATTGATTTATGCTAACAATATCATTAAGGGCCACCTTTAAACGATCAGACACAATTTTGCTAATACACTTATATATAACATTGCAACAAGCAATAGGACGAAAATCCTTTACCGTAGCAGGGGTAGTCATTTTAGGCAAAAGAACAATAAGTGTATGATTTATCTCCTGAAGCAACCGATCTGCAATAAAGAAATCCATAACAGCATTCGTGACATCAGAACCCACAATCTCCCAAGAACTCTTAAAAAAAGCCGCTGTGTACCCATCCGGACCTGGAGCTTTATCATTACCAATAGCAAACATAGCCGTTTTGATCTCCTCCACTGTAATAGGGCGAACCATACTATCAGCAACAGTCTGACTCAGACGATTCGTAAATATTTCCGGCGACAGACTCAAAGAGATATCACCTTCACAACCTAAAAACGTCTCAAAGTGCTTGACGAACGCATCTGGAACGGATTCTCCTTCACAAAAAATCCCATTACTATCGGAAATACCTTCAATTCTTGTTCGATGATTTCTAGTTTTAAGCGACAAATGAAAAAAATTAGAATTAGCATCCCCCGCTCTTAACCAAGCCACTTTAGATTTTTGCTTTAAAAATCGTTCCTCATCAAGGCACGCTTCTTGAAAATCTCGAGTAACATCAACTTCTTCACGTCTAGCATTTTCATTAAACGGATCTCTCTCGACTTCCTTTTGAATCGCATCTAGCTTTCCTCGTAATTCTTCAACTTTTTTATGAAGGTTTCCTTGCATGAATAAAAGAGATCTAAGAGGGGACTTTAAAGCACGAAGCTTTTTAACCAACCGAAACTGATGAACACCCATAATTGCAAGATCCCAATTATTCTTAACAATATCCAAAAAACCCGGTTTGTGGACCAAGAAATTAGCGAACTTGAATGAACTAGGTTTTTTCTTTACCATCTTGTTTATTCTAAGGATGCACGGGCAATGGTCAGAAACTCGGTACGGTTGAAACATCGCCACCGCTTCTGGAAATTCACTGACAAACTGAATATTACCCATGGCCCTATCGATCTTCTTTAATAACCCAACCCCTTTCTTCGGCTTTTGAGTCCACGTGTAATGGAACCCTATACTCTTAATATCCGCCACTTGAATCTGATTAACACATTCTTGAAACTCCCGCATACTAGTAGATATACCTGACGATCCCATAGATTTATCTTCTAACTTCAAAGCGGAGTTAAAATCCCCAATAATAACCCAAGGTTTATTCCCAACCAGAGTTTTATGTCTAGCCAAATGGTTCCACAACTCTCTTCTAGTGATATAAAAATTTGATGCATAAACAATCGAACAAAAAATAACCTTTTTGTCACTTTTAAACATCATTTGCACATGAATTACTTGAGACGTTTGAGCTAACACCATTATATCAAACACATCCGGGTTCCATCCAATAATGATACGAGTACCTTTCTCACATTGGCCTCCATTAGACGTCCATTCCCAATTGTGAAAAACTGAATTGCACACTTTATCAAGTTTACCAATCTCAACATGAGACTCCAGCACCGCACAAAAACTAACACCATTCTCTTGCACCACTTGACGAACCTCCTTTTGTTTAAGAGGGCGGTTCAACCCCCTAATATTCCATGTAGCAAGACTAACCATCAGTAACAATAGTAGGAGGAGTGCTTGCCCCTTTAGTGTCTTTCGGTTTGTAAGTATCACCCACCAGAAAATCATTCGTTTCATTATAAACTTCTGTCACCTCCTCATCATCGGAGTCTTCAAACCCATCCCCATTCGGTTGTTTACTACTTTGCCCTTCATCCGCTTCAACCGAATTTAAAACATTAAATGGGTTCGTGGATTGAAAAGTCGGCCCAGCTGATTTAAGTTTTAAATCAGCTTTTCGTATATTGGAAATAGGTCTATACTCAAATTTTTGTTTCGGTTTAGGAATATTAATACCCGTTTTCCTGGCCATTTTCTTGTTTTGCACTTCCATATATCCATCATCATCAACTTTAGGATTGGCTTTAGTTTGAGACTTACCTTGATTACCAGGTAACTTACCACCTTTCTGAACAACAGGTTTCGGATTCTTAGGACAAGTGTCCTTAGAGTGACCGAACACACAACATGTTGAGCATCTTAAAGGATTCCATTCATATTCAACATACATCGTTTCCTTCATAAATCCATCACCACTAAGGTTGGGGATCGCCATAGTTATTCTCTCTTTAAGCTCTTTTTCCGCAGTCACTTCAATCAGAGCCCGAGCAAAGCTACTCCTACCCCAATTGTCCACACACATAGACGTAGTGTATGAGTCAAGCATCTTCGGTTCACCTATGGCCGTAGCAATCATACTAAGCCCGTCTTCCGTATAGGCAGCAATTGGAACTTCATGAACTTTAACCCAAACTTGAACTTTCTTAACTTCCTTTTTCTCTAATTTCGTATTAGGTGTCCATTCTTGAAGAAAAAACGGTTGTGACCTAATAATCCACGGGCCAGCCGCTAAAGCATCCAACATTCCTTTATGGTTTTCGAACTTAAAAAAGAAAAAGCCATTTGCATTCATCATTGACTTCTGCAATCCAAACTTTTTCCAGTTCACTTTAACAAAATATTCAACGACTGGATACGCAATACGATCTCCCAAAAAATATCCATACAATGTATTCGCTAATTTATCCTGAACTACCCGAACAGATTCCACAGGAAGAACAATATCACAATCCTCATGCTGAGCCGAACAAGCAAGAGACCTGAAATTCACTTTTTGAACATTATTGTTTTTCACAGAATCTGCATAAGACTTAGGTTTACTGACATCCGCATCCTTATTAGCATCTTCAACCGTAGCCGCCACCCCTTTATCCAGATTATCAACCATCACCGGCTCCGTAATCTTTATTAGTTCATCAATCACATTGATTTTCTTCGGTTCCGATTGCATATTCTGAACAGTACCTCTACGAGGAAGACGTGCATTCCCATCAATATTCAACACCCTATTCGCAAACCCCTTATTGGAATTAGGAGGTTTCCCACGATCATGCACTTCTCCGTCATTCACTTTGGGACGATCAGACACATCAGGATTATCAACTCTCTCCATTAATCAAATACCCGAACAACCATGCACGCAAACAAACGAAGAAACCAGAAAACCAACGATCAAGAAAATAGAAAACCCTAATCCTTTTTAAAACCCTATATTCAATCTACACCCTTTAATCGATTAAACCAGTGTTATCAATCTAGCTAAGTTAATCTCAGTTAACCGCAATCAATAGCAACCAGCTTAATAAATCAAGGTTTCGAATTGAAGAACAAGGCCGGCGATTTGAGAAAAAAAAAACGAAAAAAAACCCTAATTTTGGATTGATCCCTAATGCTAACGAGTTCGTTATAGAATTTTGCACAAACAAGATTCTAATCACAGACTGTTATGCATCAGATCACAAAGAAAAACCAAGGATTCATGATGAGCAAAAAATCGCCAAAAAGGAGAGAGAGCTAGTGCCAGAAAATTTCAAGGCCATAATATTTATTTTAAATATGTAACATTGCATGTTAATATTTAGAAATGATATTTCTAAATTTTTTTTTTATTTAAATCAATTACTTGGACAATTATTTAGATAATTATTCAGTTATTTCATTTTTTAAACAAATAATTAACTGTTTATTTTAAATATATTTATTTCTGCCATGGTAATTATTTTAAATCTGATTTATACTTTTTTTTGGGTAAAGGGTTACCCCGGTGATTTTATAGCATAACCAAAACAATACAAGTAGGAAGGCTGAAATCTGATTGCAGTCAAAAGCTAATAAACCCTAATGCTCTCTCTCTAGCAGGCGATTTTTCCTTCTTTTCCACGAATCCTTGCTTCCTCGTGATCTGAATGTATAACAGTCTGTGATCAGATTGATTCGTCAATACTGTAACGAACTCGTTAGCATTTTGTTGAGCGATCAATCTTGGATTTGTTTTTTTTCTTTTCGCCGGCCATAATCTAACGATCAAATCGGATTGTATAGGGGATTGGGGCTTTCGGTCCTACTGGTGAGGCAGTAACCTTGATTGTTCGGGTCCTCTATATGATTTTGAGATGGTTTTTTTATTAGGGTTAAAGCTAGATTAGGGTTTTGTGTTTTTCTGTTCTTGGTTTTCGTCTGGTCTTCGAGTTTTTCTTTGCATGGTGTGCTGTTGTTTTGGTTTTTGAGAGAGGTGCTGATTTTATCATGGATGATCGTAACAAAGCTGATGGCAACGTACAAGATGGTAGATTCAAGCCGCCGTTACCATATCAGGGTTTAGCAAGCCGGGTGGTGAATATTGAAGGGAATACCTTTGCTCCGCGTAGAGGTATTGTTCAACAACCTATTTCTGAGCCGGTGAAGTTTAATACCATTAACGAGTTAACAAAGATCACAATACCTGTCAATCTGGAAACGAATGATCCTAATACTTCAAACTTAGAGAAAGTAAACACCGTAATAGGGCAGTCTTATGCAGAGAAACTAGCCAAAGCTATTCCATCGCAGAAGGTGAATTTCAGATTTATGGAAAATACAAAAGCTGCCGATGATGTTGATGCAGATGTTACTATCCCTATTGCTTCGGTTAAGCAGGTTCAGGACAGATTTAATAATGTTTTATTTGGGTATTTTCTGGGGAAAAGATTAGCATTCCCAGTTGTTGATTACTTTGTAAGTCATAGATGGGAGAAATATGGGTTGCAGAGGTGTTTGATGTTAGAGCTCATGGGATGCAATTTACTTGGAATAAACGTCCAAAGAATGGTATTGGAATCCGAAAAAAAATTGGACAGAATTATGGCTAATGTCAGTTTCGTGGATACTTTTGTGGATGCTTATGCGGTTTTTCTTCCGAATGGTGTCTCTGATCACTGCCCAGGTCTGTTAAAAATACATAATGCAGCTATGGATAGACCAAAACCGCTTAAATTTACAAATTTTTTGGCTCATAAAAAAGAATTTATGGATGTTGTTAGTAGCGGTTGGAATGTGGAAGTGTTGGGGGTTCCGATGTTTCGTGTTGTCAAGAAACTAAGGGGATTAAAGCATCCCTTAAGAGTCTTATTGCGTAAACAAGGAAACATCCACAAAAAAGTGCTTGATCTAAAAGTGGAGCTGGAAAACTTGCAGAAATCGCTGGATTCTGATCCTTTCAATTCGGTAATCAAGGAAGCTGAAAGTGTGTGCATAAAGAAGTATACGGAAGCATCGTTGGACGAGGAAAGATTTTTGAAACAAAAAGCTAAACAAAAATGGTTAGAAGCTGGGGACTCGAACACAGCTTTCTTTTATAATGTGTTGAAGTGCCGAAATCATGTCAATAAAATTAATGTTATAAAAGACACGGATGGAAACACGTATGAAGGAGCTCAGGTTTCATCGGCTTTGGTAAGCTACTTTCAAGGTTTTCTTGGTAATAATAGGAGTATGGCTACTAGAGTTAACCGAGATATTTTTGTGAATACTCTAAACCCTCTCGTGGCAGACAATATGTGCCGATCAGTAACACAAGAGGAGGTTAAATCTGCTATATTCGCTATTAGTGAGAATAAGGCACCGGGGCCAGATGGGTATACGTTGGGGTTCTTTAAAAAGGCTTGGCCTATTGTTGGTAGTGAGGTTACTGATGCTGTTATTGATTTTTTTGAGTCGGGTAGAATGCTTCAAGAGATTAATCATACATTCTTGGCTCTTA
>JARYGA010006971.1:0-31294 GCA_030545235.1 Helianthus tuberosus
GAAGTCTAATTCCTTGGACATGTGGTAAGTGAGCGTGGTATCCAAGTGGATCCCGCTAAGGTAGAAGCAGTTATGAATTGGCAAGAACCGAAGACACCTACTGAGATTCGTAGCTTCCTGGGTTTAGCAGGATATTATAGGCGTTTTATCGAAAACTTTTCAAGGATTGCTGCGCCCCTAACTTCGTTGACACGTAAGAAGGTTAAGTTTGATTGGGGCCCTAAGCAGCAGGAATCCTTTGACATTCTGAAGAAAAAGTTGAGCAATGCACCGGTATTAACATTGCCCGATGGTATAGAAGAATTTGTGGTGTATTGTGACGCATCACACACTGGTATGGGCTGTGTACTCATGCAGAAAGGCAAGGTTATTGCCTACGCTTCGCGACAGCTAAAGGTGCACGAGAAGAACTACACCACCCACGACTTGGAGTTGGGTGCCGTTGTATTTGCATTAAAGCTATGGAGGAATTACTTATATGGAACCAAGTGTGTTATCTATTCAGATCACAAGAGCCTTCAACATTTGTTCAATCAGAAGGACTTGAACATGCGACAAAGACGATGGATGGAAACTCTAAATGATTATGATTGTGAGTTAAAATACCATCCAGGCAAGGCAAATGTAGTTGCTGACGCCTTAAGCAGAAAAGAAAGAGTAAAGCCGATACGAATCAATGCCAAGCGCATTGAAATAAGGAATAGTTTAAACGAAAGGGTGTTAGCTGCACAAAAGGAAGCTGTGCTGGAAGCTAACTATCCTGAAGAAAAACTGGGAGTAACTGAGGAGCAGTTATCCCATGACAAGGATGGAATGCTAAGATTGAATGGACGAATATGGGTTCCCGTTTATGGAGGACTTCGGGATGTTATCCTTCAGGAAGCCCACAGTTCCAAATATTCTGTTCATCCTGGAGCTGACAAGATGTACCAGGATCTAAAGGCCAACTACTGGTGGATTGGTTTGAAAAAGTCTGTAGCTGCTCATGTAGCTAAATGTTTGACTTGTGCGCAAGTCAAAGCTGAGCATCAGAAGCCGTCAGGTTTGTTACAACAACCTGAAATCCCCACATGGAAGTGGGAGATGGTGACGATGGATTTCATCACCAAGTTGCCAAAGACGAGAAAAGGAAATGACACTATATGGGTCATAGTAGATAGACTGACAAAGTCAGCACATTTTCTACCCATCAAGGAGACTTATAGCTCCGATATGTTAGCCCAGTTATACGTTGATAAGATTGTAGCTTTGCATGGAATACCTGTGTCTATTATCTCTGATAGAGATACTAGATACACGTCACATTTTTGGAAAAGTTTCCAACAATCTTTGGGTACGCGTTTAAATTTTAGTACGGCTTATCATCCTCAGACTGACGGTCAGAGTGAGCGTACTATTCAAACGTTGGAAGACATGCTACGTGCATGTTCGATCGATTTGGGTGGTAGTTGGGATAAGAACTTACCATTAATTGAATTCTCCTACAACAATAGCTACCACACCAGCATAAAAGCTGCGCCTTTTGAGGCCTTATACGGTAGAAAGTGTAGATCGCCAATTTGTTGGGCGGAAGTTGGAGATGTCCAACTATCAGGACCAGAGATAGTTTTTGAGACAACGGACAAGATTGTCCAGATTCGCGATCGCCTGAAAGCTGCCAGGGATAGGCAGAAAAGTTATGCGGATCCAAAGCGTAAGGCCTTTCACTGAAGTAGGTGACAAAGTATTGCTTAAAGTATCACCTTGGAAAGGGGTGATGCGATTTGGTAAGAAAGGCAAGCTAAGCCCGAGATACATAGGACCTTTCGAGGTTATCGAACGTGTCGGGTCAGTTTCTTATAAGTTAAACTTGCCTGAAGAACTTAGCGCTATCCATAATGTGTTCCACATCTGTAATTTGAAGAAGTGTTTCGCTGATGAATCACTGGTCATACCGCATACGGATGTACATATAGATGAAAGCTTGAAATTTGTGGAAAGGCCATTATCGATCGAAGATCGACAGGTAAAGAAGCTTCGAAGGAAGCATGTACCTATTGTTAAGGTCAAATGGGATGCCCGTAGAGGTCCCGAATACACATGGGAGGTAGAATCTACAATGAAAGAAAAATACCCTCATTTGTTTCAGTAAATCTCGGGGTCGAGATTTCTTTTAAGGGGGTGAGGATGTAACACCTCGAAAATTTACGTCCAATAATGTAATGACACGTGTCATGGACTTTGAATATGTGAAAACATACTTTAGAGGGACTAAAGTTGACAAACAGTGAAACTATGTGAATATAAGGGTCCAAAGTGTCAACAATTGATAAATAGGCTCTACAATAACCCTACATGGTGTTTATAATCTTAAACGGATAAATCATGGATCATATGAAGCGGAAAATGAAAGAAAGTGAGGAATTACAAACTACAGGGGCTAAAAGTGTCAACATGTTGAAAGTATACCTCTGAGTGATCTTTCGGCAAACCCGAAGCTTTGTAATGGTAAAATATACTCACTAGAATATGTGGTAAAAATTTCATGAAGTTTCGTGAACGTATGAGAAAGTTATGATCAAAACAGTACACGAAGGGTTAAATGCGTCAACGTTGAATTTCGTGACTTTTCGGGTAAGCACAAGGTGACCCAAGGACTTTACCATATTTGTAAATGTCCCAAGGTCCTTAAAAATCAGAATTTAGGGTCTAGTGTGCAAGGAAAATAAGCAAAACCACGTTTTAAAGGACCAAGGACCAAAACATAAATGTTTAACAAGTTTTGCAAGTCAAACAGGGCCATGCGGCCCGCCTGGGGTATCTATTCGGCCCGCATCAGGCCTGCCAGCGACAAAAACAAACAGCTGCCAGTTATGCAGGTCTGAAATGAGTTGTAACCAGCTGTTGTCGATTCAAGAAGCTCACCAATGAACTTTCATGCAACTAGGGACACTTGTATACTTCTTACAACAATCCTAGACTCACATGGCAGCCTCTAAACAGATCAAAGTGATGATAAAAGGGTCTTAAAGTAGTAAACTATGAACACTTACACTTTCAAAATTCACAAGATCAACTTCTGAAGCTTCCTAGACGTCAAGACATCTTCCTAGTGATCTCTAAGCTTTATTAGGACCATTGTAAGTATTCATAACCTTCGCAAATTCGTTCTAGCTTAGTTTATCAACCGAAAGTCAAACCATCGTAATTTAAACTTGACTTTGAGATTAAACGAGATTGGCTCGGTCATTTCTCAAATTTAAATTACCTACAAGTTGGTATTTATGTGGGTAACAAACCCCTAAAAGGGTATTTTCATATTCCCACTCTAAGTATGTTAATTGTCGAGTCAAAGCTTTTCTTAAAAAGTCAACAGAATGTGTTTTTGCAAATTTAAGCATGATTAACAATGTAGGCTACATGCAACCTGTTTGATCATCAAAATAACTTTGTAATTAATGTAAGAACATGTTTCAACATGATCAACTCGACAATTTTCATTTTAAACCCGAATCGGAACCGAAAGTCGCATAAATTGACTTTTTCTTTGACTTTCAGTTCTGATCCGTTCATGCATGTTTGAGATCTGCATTCGAGCATATTTTGGACCAATTTTCATATAAGTTTAACTCTCTGAGATTTTACAACTTGGTTCAATGCTTAACCGATTCATATGCATGTTTCCGATTTGTGCTTAAAGTTGACTATTTTGCCCTTTTTACTATAAAACGTGATTTTTGAAAAAGTGAAAGAGTAGAAACATTTGTTACTGATTTATAAACTTGCACCTAAAATTTGATATCAGTTTGAGGTCCAGATTGAGAGTTATGCTCAATATCGTAATTTGAAAGCCTTATGTTACTTAAACGGCGTAATTAGCATATAACCTATTTAAACCCACTTTTTGATATCAAAATTTTTACCCACTGATGTTATATAATATTTTGGGATTTTTAAAGATTTTTATTTAATTTTTGGCTGATCATATCATAGGTCTCTAAGTGTAATTCGGTAAATACCGATTTTGCCCTTTTAAGCCTTAAAATGAGTTTTACAAATCCTTTTGACTCCAAACCTTTTTCTACTGATTTTATTTGTTAAATAAAATATTTTGAGCATTCTGGAAATATAAAAATATCAGCTTTCTTTTAAAAACCTGGAAACGGCTCTAAATCGCCTTTTTAAGTGTTTTTAACGTATAGTATGTACTATAACCATATTAAACATATAAGGTTGATACCTACTGATGTTTTTAGTATATTTTTATAAAATAACAGTAAGTATAAGTTTTTAAACTTAGGTTTCCAATTTTGACATTTTTTTAGCCCTTGTGAAATTACCAAAATACCCCTAAGGTGCATAGTTTGGTTTTAAATAATAAGTATCACATATGGGTCATACCCTACTGTTATAACATGTTAAATTAAGTATACTTACTGTATAAATCAGACCCGTAACTCAGATCTACAAATAAACTCTTTTATAATCTTTTAAATGACCAAAATGCCCTTATGAGGCCTAAATTGTGTTTAAATCCGTTTTGGGCATAATAGAAAATAACTTACTGATATTATGACTTATTTAGAGCATATTATCTCAGGGAACTTGCATATGACTCTTATGGTTACCCGTAACGCCCTTTTCGCGCTCGGTTCGGTTTATGTAACTAGTTTGCATAAATTGACCGAAACGGGTCAAACCTTATCATTTTTGTCTCAAAATCCAGAATGTATTTAGTATACCCATATTATACAAGTATTCAAACTTGTCGGGTCTAAATCACATTCTATCCGGTCTTCGCTTAATCGTGCGTTTGAACCGTTTCGTCCTTAAGGCTAACCGGTCTAAGCATAAGCTTAAATAAAGACCCGTTAGAAATCTAATAGGTTATTATAAACCTTCGTTCCAGATTAGGAGCACCGGTAAAAGCTACTTGCATTTTGCTATTGAGATTTATACTTTACTCAGGTAAATACTTTTAACTTATTTTCCCTATACGGGCTTGGGTTACGGTATATAGAATACCGCTTGATCGAGCATCAAATCTTACATCTTTGGGTGGTTAATTGAATAATTTGATCGGCTCGTTTAAACAGTCTTGTTTACTTAAAAGCCTTTGGGGGGTTAATGACCATGTCCCGGATATCCTCGGCATCATCTTACGAGATAGCCACGACCTGAGCACGGGGTGTAGGCGTACACCTGTCAGTGTATAACTCTAATGTGGAGGGTCTATTGATCTTTAACCCGGACAAGATCCGGGCTACTGAACGCATAGTAACATGTAATTCGTTCACATGATTATATTGTATAATTAACCCAAGTTATAAAATGTTTTGTGCCACGTGCATTCAAATCAATTTTCAATCATTTTCAAAATGAGTCAGTTAAATTGTATTTACCAGTGTAAACTGACGTATTTTTCCCAAAAGGTTAAGTGCAGGTACTACACGTAATAGGCTGACTGTCTTCTAGAGCGTCCACAATAAGTCTCGCAAGCTTGGACGACAATAAACTGTTGAACAATATCTTATTTTTATTTTGATCCGCCTGTGGATCCGTTTCAACTATTCGTGATATTTAATATTACACTTTGTTAAAGTTGAAATGAATCTATCTTTGCTTCCGCTGTGCATTTAAATATTGTGTTGTTTGTCTATGATGATACCAACTACGTCACGATACTCCCCACCGGGCCCACCGGTGACACGTGGAAAATAGGGGTGCGACATTTCGCTTGAAAATCTCAAGCGAAACATCTTTTATTCTTGGCTTTCGCTTGAAAAGTTCAAGCGAACTCGGGTATTTGGCTTTCGCTTGAACTACTTGTACTTGTTTTAAGCTTTCGCTTGAAATCTCAAGCAAAACAGGACGTTTTGCTTCAAAAGGTCTTGGTTTCGCTTGAATTACTTGATCTTGTTGCTTTCGCTTGAAGTCATCTTGCTTCAAGTGGTTTCGCTTGAATCTGAATTTTTCAAAATCAAGAAAGTTCTAAGTGTTTGCTGATTTTTCAGGTACATTCAAGATGGATGATTTCAATCCGTTTTATGATGTCTTTGCTTTTGATGGAATTGGTGGAGACGATACTTCTTTGAACAACACTAATGAGAACACGTCGAATCCAAAGAAAAAGTTATCGAATGCCTTGGAGGTTGAAAGTGCTTTCGGAACCTATAACAAACCCCCGAAGTTGATGGCTATAGAAGAATACAGTCGGTGGGCAAAGAAATTTGAGGATTGGTTGAGAGCTTTTGCTTTTCCCAGCTGGAAGAGTCTAAAAAATGGTTACGATGATGGAGGAAAAAGTGGCGAAACCTTATCATCTCTTGAAGAAATAGAGGCATTTGTCGCTAAGCAAAAACGCGTTGCACTGCTATTTCAGTCTGTTCGAGAAGATATAATATCTTTGATCGAGTACAGCAGTTCTAAAGATCTCTGGAAAAAGTTAGAAACCAAATGTTTAGGAAGTACAGAAATAGTGAAGAACAAAAAGAAACTACTTAGAAAAGAGTTTGATTTGTTTGGATGTTTAAAGAATGAATCAGTTTGTAAAATGATTGAGAGGTTTGGGCACCTGAAGCTGGAACTGGCAAGACATGGAATTTCCTATACTCAAGATGAGCTAGTAGACAAATTGTTTGATTCGTTGCCAGATGAGATGGATTGGCAATATTATGCGTTAATGCTAAAGAATACTATCAAGCCGCCAGAAGTGTTGACAGTAGATTTGCTGATTGAGAGACTAGAGTGTCACGAGTTGGAATTAAAGAAGACACACAAAGTCAATCATTCATCTTATCAGCAGAACTTGGATTTGTATTATCCAAAGAGCATGATGCCAAAGAATACTTCTCCCAAGACAGCTTTTTCTGCCGAAAATATTAACACATCAAACAAAGAAAGTCAAAGCAATGGATATAACAGTAGATATCACAGTGGGTCTTCATCAAATTCAAATCAGTCTGATGCAAAGAATTTATTTCAATGCAACATTGCTGTAGACTTAAAGAACGCTCAAAACTTCAGCGAGGAGTCAGCAAAGCAACATATGGTTTTCTTAGCATCTGTGCTAGAATCTTATGAAAGTCTTGTAGCAGGGAAGATAGGCAACACCAATCTGATGAAAGAAGATTATGATCAGATTGTTCCTGAGGAGATGGAGCTGATCGACATAAGGTGGTGCATGGCCAGTGCAGTTCCTCGAGCATAGCGTTTCATGGAGATAACTGGGAGGAAGTCAATTGGTGGACCATCTACCAAGTTGGTCTTTGATAAGTCTAAGGTGACGTGCTTCAAGTGCAAACAGAAAGGTCACTTTAAGCATGAATGCAGAAACGCGTATGCTGATGAGTCTGAAAACCCGTTTAGAGAAGACTACTACAAGAAGGCAATATATCATCAGAACAAATCAGAGCCACCAAGAATGAAGCAGATTGAAGATAACAAAGAAAAATCTAGAGCTCTTGCGGTGATTCACGACGATGAAGATTACGACTGGAGTGAGTTGTTACCTGAAGAGGATGCGGTTGGATATGCTTTCATGGCAAAAACTGAACCTATTCCTTGGAAAGATAACAGAACTGAAGAACAGAAGTATAATTACAGAAAGCTGTTAGCCACGAACAAATTGATCAGAATATCTGCTATTTTTTCTGAGGCAAAAAGAGCTAAAAGATGGGATCCAGACAGGGAATGTTATCTTGATCCCTATGGAAACATTGCTATTGATCATAACACTCTTGATGTGGAAACCATAATCAAAGAGTACAAAGTTGAAGATGATTATTGGCAAAAGAAATGGTGGGGAAGCGGAGAAGAAGAAGATAAAGAGAAAGAGAAAGAGGAAGTGAAATCAAAGAAGATTGATACTAGAATTATTGACACGACTCAAGAGTTGAATGCTGAAAACATGGGAAAGATGGCTGACAAGGTGCTGGCTATTAAGGCACTTGAGGTAGATTCTAAATCCGTCTTTGAGTCTAAAAGCCAGGTCAGTTCAAATGCGTCAACGACTGAGTCAGGTAAGAAGGTCAGCGGTGATGTTGACTGCAAAAATTGCATCAAAGAATTCAAAGTTTGTAGCACAGTCACTTATCTCAACGGTAAGAAGGTTGAAGATCTGACTGCTAAAGTCAGAAGTGTTGAAGATCAAATTCTTGATCGTGATAAAATGGTGAAAGCTTCAACTGAACGATTAAAAGAATTAACTAACAAAATTGAAACTGATAAAATTGATCAGGAAAAGGTTAGGAAAGAAAATGAGAGGTTAGTTCTTGAAAATCGTCAGATTACTCAAAAATTTGAAAAGCTTAAAAGCACGGTTAAAGATAATGATGATAGAAATGGTAAAACATACAAAGAGAATTGCCAATTGCAGTGTGTTTTGAGAATTAAAGAAGAATTAATCAACAAACAATTGGATGAGATTGCTAAATTGAAACTTCAGTTTGAAGAAGCCAAGATTGAGAATGAACGTATCAATTTGAAATTGAACAGTTACAGCTCTGCAAGCTTTGTTTTGCAACACATTATTCCCAAACCCACCGGGAAAGACAAAGCAGGCGAAGATGTATACTGTGATGGAACTGGGGTTGGGTTTCATCAAGTTCCACCACCAGTTCTAGACAATTATTCGAAAAAGCAATCTGGGTTGGTTAATCTTGAGGAAGAAAATGATGTGAAACTTCCTGATTCAATTGATGTGACATTTTCTTCTTCATCATCTGATGATAGTGTTCAGACAGAGATTGTTAAAAGCATAGTTGAAAGTGTTTTGTTGTCAGATTCATTTGAAGATGATGAATGTTTTCTGGACAAGTACATTCAGAAACCAAAATTCAAAAACAACTTAGGTGATGAACTGGGTCTTGTGATGTACAAGAAGGCTGGATCTGATAAGTTGTATTCGGATTCTGAGTTTCCTTTGGAGAATGTAAATGTTTCAAAATTAACAAATGTGTTCAAAATGGTTGAGATTGATGTGTCTGAAGTAAAGAGTTTGAAACAAACAAAAAGGCAAATGAATTTTGAGAAAGATAAAGCTTACTACAAGAAACCTGTAGTTCCACCATGTTTTTATAACAACAATCGAAACAATTGGTTGGGTGGATATCAGGGTGGTAGGAACTGTCAAAGGAAAAATGTTCAAAACAAAAGGTTTGCTGAAAAGAAGGTGTTTGTGAATAGTTCAAGTTCACTTTCTGATGAAGAAAAAGAAATCTTTTCAAAATCAAATGAAGAGTTCTTTGAGAAGAGGGCCTCACAACCTCAGTCTGAAGGCACAAGTCGGGTAGTTGATACTCGTACATGTTTTAGATGCAACAAAGTTGGTCACATTGCAAGAAATTGCACCAACTTCAAGCCTAAGACTGAAGTTGTTGAGAATCGACAGAAGAAGGTTGATTCAAAAGGCAAAGCTCCAATGTTTGTTGAGAAAATTTTGAAAAACGACAACACAAAAGTCAAAATTGAACCCATAAAGAATGTGGTAACTAAAACTGACAAGTTTTACAAACGGGTTGCATCATCTCAACAAACATGGAAACCAAAAACAGAGAAACAAACTTCAACTCCACAAGAGAAGAAGAGTGTTCCTAAAAAAATTTGTAAAATGAAAACATAAATGTTTCAGTGGCAAAAGAGGATAAAGACGACATAAAAGTGGTGATTGATGATAATCTGAAAATGAATGATAAAAATTTTCCACCACTCAAACCGGTTGTAAAGTACATTGATGAAATTAAGTTACCTGAGTCTGATGAGGCCTGGGCAGCTTATTTCAGCTAAATCATTTTTGAAATTTGCCAGAGCTTCCTAGTTGGTAATTGTGAAGCATGAATCGGCATCTTTATTGATTTGTTTATGATATGCACAGGATCTTCCGAGAGCTATTTCACGATGGATTATGGATAGTGGAGCGTCTCGACATATGACATGAAAGACTACATTGTTGTACGATGTTAGAAATTTCAATGGAGGTTATGTGGGATTTGCAGGCAATCAAGGTGGAAGAATTGTCGGTGAAGGAACGTTATCCAATGGGATTGTTACGTTTGAAAGAGTTAACTACATTGCTGAGCTGGAGAATAATCTACTGAGTATCTCACAGATTTGTGACAGGATGTATACCACTCACTTCACTGATAAAGAATGTTTGATCTTGAAGCCAGGATTTGTTATCCCTGAAGAATGGATTATCATGAGGGCACCAAGAGTCAATGATCTGTACGTGTTGGACATGAGCGTAGCTACTACAACAACGGGTCAGGCTCATTGTTTTGTGTCTAGAGCAACAGAGAAAGAATCGAAGTTGTGGCACCGGAAGATGGGGCATATACATCTTAGAAAAATGAATCACTTGGTGCACAATGATTTAGTTCTTGGAGTTAATATCAAAGGTTTTCATCTGGAAGGGGAGTGCATTAGTTGTGTCAAAGGCAAGCAAAAGAAGAAGTCACACCCTAAAAAGCAAGTTAATTCAGTTTCCAGACCGTTAGAGAGACTACATATGGATCTGTTTGGTTCAGTAAACGTCAAAAGTATTACAGGGGATCTCTACTGTCTTGTGGTTACCGATAATTATTCCAGATTTTCGTGGGTATCATTCTTGAAGACAAAAGATGAAACGTTTGACAGTTTGATGACGTTGTTCAGAAAAATTAAAAATCTGTACCAAAGGCGTATCAGAAGAATTAGAAGTGATAATGGTACTGAGTTCAAGAACAACAAGATGGAATAATATTGTGATGAAAGAGGTATATTGCATGAGTTTAGTGCTCCATACACTCCACAGCAGAATGGAGTTGCAGAACGTAAAAACAGGACACTAATCGAAACGGCCAGAACGATGCTTGCTGATTCAAAGCTACCGATAAATTTTTGGGCAGAAGCAGTTTCCGCCGCATGCTATACACTCAACCGGGTTCTCACTGTAAAGAAATTCAACAAAACATGCTTTGAGTTGATCAATAACCGCAAACCGAATCTGAAGTATTTAGAACCGTTTGGGTCACCCTGTACTGTTCTAGAGCCTTTTGGAAAGTTTGGTATGAAGAGTATTGAAGGGATATTCATAGGTTATGCAAGTCCATTACGACGAGTCTTCGTTCCAAGTCTGAAGCGGATTATTGAAGCTTCAAATGTTGAATGTCAAGGTTATACTATGCCGCCTCAAAATCCCGGTGACTCGTGGTGTTTTAATTACGATAAATTGTGGGATTCGTTTGACATGGAAGAAGAAAAGGAAGAAGAAGAAGATTTCTTTGACGAGTTGGATATTCTGAGAGAGTATGAAGAATCGCAGGAAATGTTTCCAGCTGAGTATTCAAGTAGACTGAAACGAGCTTCAAATGATGATGAAGCAGGTCCAAGCAATGCTGATGAACATGATGATGTCCAACAAAATGAAGTTGCTCAAGATAATCAGTCGGCACAGAATGATAATTAAGAATCTGAGAACATGCCAGTATTTGATCGTGGTGATTCAGATTCTGAGGGGGAGCAAATTCAGATTTCAAGTTAAACAAACCCAGTCAGTGAACAAGATGCAAATCAGAATGTTACTAATCTGGAAGGTGATGTAGATGTTCTAGGCGAAGTGATGCCACGAACTCTTTCATATCATCCAGAGGAATTGATCATTGGAGAATTGCAGACAGGCGTTTGCACTCGAAGATAGATTGATAAAGGGCTTACATATTTTTATACAAAAGTTGCTCCTTTGCAAACTGAATTCTCATTGAGTTGTTTTATCTCGCAGGTTGAACCAAGGACTTACAAAGAGGCGCTTACTAAAGATTCTTGGGTCAATGCAATGCAGGAGGAACTGAGCCAATTCGAAAAATTGGGAGTGTGGAAGTTAGTGGATTTGCCAGATGGTCAAAGGAAGATAAACACCAAGTGGGTGTTTAAGTGTAAGAGAGACGATAGAGGAGTTGTGTTTCGTAAAAAAGCTCGACTCGTAGTCCAGGGTTTCTGTCAGCGGGAGGGTATAGATTTCACTGAAGTATATGCTCCGGTTGCTAGACTAGAAGCGATCAGAATCTTCCTAGCATTTGCGTCTTGGAAAAACTTCAAAGTATATCAGTTAGATGTAAAATCGGCTTTTCTTTACGGGAAGGTAAAAGAGGAGGTTTATGTCGGTCAGCCACCAGGCTTCACCGATCCAATCCACATAGATAAGGTTTACTTGTTAGACAAAGCGCTGTATGGTTTACACCAGGCCCCGAGAGCTTGGTACGAGACATTGTCTCAACGCCTACTAGCCAACAGTTTCATTCGTGGAAAAGTGGATGCCACTCTTTTCACCAAAGAGGTCGACGGACATCTTCTGATAGTTCAAATTTATGTGGACGACATCATATTTGGGTTAACAAATGAGGATCTATGCAAAGATTTTGAACGAGTTATGAAGCAGAAATTCGAAATGTCATCGATGGGTGAGATGAAATTCTTTTTGGGATTGCAGGTTGATCAACTACCCAAAGGAAATTTCATACGTCAAACGAAGTATGTTCATGATATCTTGGAGAAATTCGGGATGTCAGGTTCTACTCCAGCTTCCACTCCATTAGCAACGAATCATGGGATAAACCCTGATCTCACCGGAGAGAAGGTAGATGAAACGATGTATCGTTCTATGATTGGATCGATGATGTATTTGACAACTTCAAGACCTGATATCATGTACCCAACCTGCCTCGCAGCAAGATTTCAATCTAACCCGAGAGCTTCGCATATGGTGATTGTGAAGAGGATATTACGCTACCTGAAAGGAACTCCATCATTGGGGTTGTGGTATCCAAGAGAAGGCGATTTTACACTCGAAGGGTATTCCGATTCGGATTTCGGATGCTGCAAAGTTAATGCTAAATCAACAACAGCAGGGTGCCAGTTCTTTGGATCACGATTGGTCACCTGGCAATGCAAAAAGCAAACCTCTGTGGCTTTATCCACATGTGAAGCGGAGTATGTATCTGCTAGCAGTTGCTGCTCACAGATCTTGTGGATCCAGCAACAGATGCGCAACTACGGTTTGCAATTTCTTAACACCCCTATTTTTGTTGATAATGAGGCAACTATTAACATTACTAAAAATCCAGTACATCACGCTAAAATGAAACATATAGAGATTCGTCATCACTTCATTCGTGATTGTTTCGAGAAGAATTGATACGAATTGAGAAAATCCACACTGACGAACAAAAAGCTGATTTACATACCAAAGCATTTGACAAAACACGTTTTCAGTATTTGCTAAAACTGAATGGTATGAAGCTTTTATCGGTGTTGGAGGAGATTATTGGCGTTGATTAAGGAGACATTGTAGATGATGTTGAGAAGCAATCTGCAATGGTTTGTCGATTTTTTACCTGTTTTGGTATTTAGGGGGAGGTATAGGGTAATTTTTTTCAGAAAATACAAAAACAATAAAAAATGACAAAAATACAAAAACATGAGATATTTTAAAAATCCAAAAACAATAGAAAACCATAAAAGAGCTTGTGTAAAAAGGGAAAATGATAGTACATCGGCTTGACAGTTACGGTATGCTAAAGAAATGGAATGTTTTAATGTGTTAAACAGTCTCGCTGATGATGTGCCGATAGGTTTTTACACATTTAGTAGGTTTGTTCGGGATATAAACATAAATCTTACTTGCTTATTTCGTGGGGAACACTACTTGGATATATAGGTAACCCCTGAAATTTCGTTTGAAAGATTCCTTTTTCTGATATACTAGGTCTTTATACTCAGTGATATCTGGGGTATTATTCCGGGACTTCTGCTGAATGGAAGTTCTGACCTAGTCCTTGAATAATACTTTCCGCAATGCTTGAAACATAGCATCACCCTCAGCATATATGATAAGACAATAAAATTGCTTAGCAATGCTGTTGTAAAAAAAGATCCTCTAAAGGGGACACACCCAAAAGTTGAGTCATGATCTCTCTGCTGAACGGTAGTTCTGACCTGAGCTCTCATGATTCTTCATAATTTATTAACCCCTTACAGATATCATTGGTGTTATACTTACCTGTAAGACTGAATATTGGGATCTGGATACGGGAGTATATTCAAGAGGTGGGACACACGTATAAGTTTAAGTTTCTAAAACACTAAATCCGTATCCTGGACAGATTGAAATTTGTGTGAAAATTTAAAATGGATCAGTATATCGACAATCTAAGCGAATTGTTTAATTCTGAGTATGTAATTAAAGCTTAATGGTACTTGTGATTTGTCGAATAGCTGATATGATTCCCTAACACGCTTAATCAAAAATATGTTTGTAAATAGTTTACTTTCATTGCATTTTTAGTTTCTGTTATTTCATTTCTAGTTTAGAATCGTTATTCAAAATCCAAAAAGATTTTACATTTCTGTTTTATTTTTGACAAACGAATGTGGAGAGTTGATCTTCGGATTCGAAAGTTGAAAGCAGATGCAAGAAATTTCTGGACTGGACAATGGGTTTGGAGCTAAACATGATGAGTTTGTGAAATTGGAAAGTTAAAGCAAGTTCATTAACTTGAAACTTGTAAATTTTCAGAAAATAAAATTGAACAGAAGTCAGTGTGATTTATCTCTGATCAACCAAGGTCATTAAGTTGGACTTGGTAGATTAATTGAGTAATCAGGGTCATTAGTTTGGACTTGAGTACTTAAGTGGATTTCTAAACACTGAAGGTTAAATGGTAAGTTTGGATTGAATCTGTTATTGTCATATATCTTATTTTTGGGTAGAGTATATGCAGGTAACAAGAATCCCCATGTCATCAAAATATTAAAGTTTGAACCAGAATTAAAGCCCTAGCTTATTGAGAGGGGGAGTCTGTGAAATGGAGAATTCATATTCTGGATCAACAGTTAATGGGGAGATTAAAGATGGAGCAAGGATGAGTTCCTGAACCTGTGAAGAGAGAGTTTTTACAATGTGAAGACAAAATTTTAGAGAGTGACAAAGACTAAAGACTCGATACCGAAGACTTCATCAACATCCAAGGGGGAGTCTGTTGGTGCACTTAATGTCTGTTGACTCCGTCTTAAGTCTAGGGTCTATATATATCATGATTGTATAGAACAGGGGTTAAAATGTAAGTTCAAAATGTATGTTTAAGAGGTTTTGCTTGAATGGGTGCTCATGTCAATCTCAAGCGAAACTGGATGATCAGGGTTCGCTTGAGTTCATTCCAAGCGAAACCCAGGGCCTATAAATAGGTGAGTAGGTCATTTGAAGCGAAACAGTTATAGTGTTTGTGTGTGAGTCGAGGTGCTGCCGGATTTTTGTCAGAATTGATTGTAAAGACTCAGAATTGATTAATAGAAGAAAAATTGAAAGGAACAAAGCTGTTGTGATTTGGTTTACTCTGTTTCCGCCTTTGTAAACAATGATGAACTGCCTTAACTGACTTTTAGGGTCACGGAACACGATCCAACAATATTCAATTTTAATCATTCCCGAGAGCACGAATTAGCATTATAAAACCTAGGGTTTGATAAAACGTCACTCAGAGGCAAAAATTAGCATGTTGACACTTTTGGTCCCTCCGCATACGCATTTTCATTGTTTGTCAACTTTAGTCCTTCAAACTCAAACTTTTACATGTTTAGGGTTTAGGACACGTGTCTTCAGATAATTGGATACGTTTTTACGAGGTGTTACATCATCACCCCTTAAAAGAAATCTCGACCCTGAGATTTACTGAAATAAGTGAGGGTACTTTTGTCGCATAGTGGACTCAACCTCCCACGTATACTCTGGGCCTCAACGGGCATCCCATTTAACCTTCACAATCGGTACATGCTTCCTTTGGAGCTTTTTAACTTGCCGATCCTCGATCGATATAGGTCTCTCAACAAACCTCAGGCTTTCATCAATCTACACGTCTTTATGAGACATTTCTAGGGATTCATCAGCTAGACATTTCTTTAAATTACAGATGTGGAACACATTGTGAATTCCATTAAGCTCCTCAGGGAAATTTAGCTTATATGCTACACAGCTGAGACATTTAATGATCTCGAATGGCCTGATGTACCTCGGGCTTAGCTTGCCCTTCTTACCAAAGCACATCACACCTTTCCAGGGTGATACCTGTTGGACTCTGTATGCCCAAGACAGATATTAAATTGATGTGGCTAGTACGTTATGATCCAAGTCGAGTCATACCCAATAACAAGCTAGACAAACACTTATATTATTTATTTGTGATATGATCAAACAAATAAATATTAACACTTACAATATTTAGAAATTGGTGTTCTAAATGATTACACTTGAGAAACCAATAAATTATATGGATAATTTATTTTGAGAGAATATTTTATTTTGTTATTTAATGGGTTAAATAACATTTTAAAAGATTGTATAAAGTCTTGCATTTATGTAGTGTTATATTTATAAAAGTTATAAATATATAAACCAAGACTTGAATATTTATAAAAGAAATTGGATTTTTTTTATAAAATAAGTGGGCCGCCACCCCCCCTTTTGTCTTACCAAGATATGATCTTGTTCCACTCACATTTCATGCATTTGCATGGATCCTAATTGGGTGGTCTTCCCTAAGTGGTTTGGTCCAATAGAATGACATGCATGTTGTCATACTTGCATGCATTTTGATTGGGAGTTGGTGGTGGCAATATTCTCTCTTAGATTATAAATAAGTTGGATGACCAAATGAGCAAGAGAAGACTAGTGTTCTTGCTCTTTAAAAATCGGTCATAAGAGGGTGTTTTCAAGTGTTCGGTTTTTGATCTTTGGTGTTAAAATCCTAGCTAATCTCAAGGTGTTTGTTGGAAGCTTGGGGTATACAAGCTTGAGGTCTTCTACTCTTGAGGACAACCATTTCAAGAAGCATCATCCGTTTCATCATCCTTGTACTCCAAGAAGGTAGTTTTCTAAACATCCTATGGTTGTGTTTGATAGTATGCATCTTCATATATGGATCCGGGTTTTGGGATTTTGCTTATAAATGAAATTTATATCTTAAAAGTAACATGTTTTAAATATTAATTCCGCTGCGTTTTTATTTCATACAAGATGAAATTGCTTTGATAAACATGTTAAAATCTAAACAATGGCATCTAGAGCCGCTTATATGAGTGCATGCTTCAATAGATTAAAAATTTCGGGTTTGAATAAAACCCTATGGCCGAAAATTTTAATATGGTTATCCCTTGGTTTTTCAAGATTATTTTTTTACATGCATAAGAGAATCTTGAAAAAATTATTTCATATGGATGACTTGTTTGTTTGGACAAAACTTACCTTTTCGGTTTTTTAGTACATAGCCGAAAATGGTCATTAAAGGGAACCATTTTTTTATGCTTCTTGTAATTTATATAAATATATATGTGGATACATATTTTGGTGCATATGACCTAGCCATGACCTTGTGTTGAATGATTGTGTTGTGATTCATTTTATTATTATTTCAATGGGTTGTAATAATTATTATTTTGTTCTTCCATTAGAAGATATGTAATTTATTTATTTTCATTTGGTATGTAAAATAAATAGATTAGGTGAATTTTATTTTACTAGAAAAAATGTATTAGGATATATTTTGTAAAAGAAGATGCACACAAAAATGCGGTTTTGGTTTGGACCATAATATTCGGTCCAAAGAACTTCATCGTTCTCAACGGAATTTTAACCCGATAACCAAAACACATTTTTGAAGTCCAAAAGAGTTTGGAGCTGAAAATAAAAGACTTTTGGAAGCTCAAAGAAGGTGGAGAAATCACAACACAAGATGGAGACTTGAAGCATTTGGATGCGGGATCAAGTGGGAGTTCATCGACACATTACTTGTGTCATTTTTCACCCTTTAGGAAGGACCTTTTGACACACTTGTTTCGGCTAACAAGTGTTGTCAAAATAGTTGGCTATGGTTATGCACCTATTGTTATGATTGATGTGCTTGTTTGGTTGTTTATTTTGTTGTTTAGATGATATGTAGATATGCATGACTTAACAAACTAATAATCAACAACAAGCGTAAAATTGGTTCTTGACAAAATCATTAAAATGGTTAATAAAGGTTTTATTAAAAATTAATGATTTTATAATAAAATGGGTTTTATTAAAAAGAACCTTGAAAATTTGTTTTCACTAAAGTACCATTGATTTGAATACATGCAAATGTATGGTACATAATATTTTCTAAACTAGAATTTTGAAATATTAAAAACCCTTTTATAAAACAAGTCAAACACCATCCTTTTATACAACACTCGAAACACTTGGGAACTCTTATTGTGGGATAAAGGTCACCTAACCACATTTGAGGGAACTTGTATGTTCGAGGTGGATTTACCATGTTTGTGGGATAAAGGTCACCTAACCACTTATGTGAATAAACTCACACGTGTGTGTAAGTTGGACGACTTGATTTGGAAACCATGAACTTAGGGTCACCAAAGCATGGGGAAAATAGGTGTTGATGGGATTAAACATGCCAACTAAACATAAAGATGTTTAATCGATCCCATATGGCTAGAAATTGCAAAGAGTTGCAATTGTCAAACATTGACTACCTTGTTAATTTAAATAGAGGGATAAAGGTCACCTAACCAATATTTAAATGTAACGTTGGATTCTAGATTTTAATTATTAATTTTATTTAAGACACAAAAGGGTATTAATGATTAAAATATAATAATATCGAAAATACTAAAATTGAACTTGTTAAATTTTGTAGATGGCCGGTAACAATGCAAACCCGATTAACAAAACCATCCGAAACCTATCACTAAGAACCATCCTTGAAAAGGATCGTCTCAACCATAACAACTTCATGGATTGGTTTCGAAACTTGAGAATCGTTCTCAAGCAAGAGAAGATATCCTATGTGTTGGACGATCCTATTCCCGATGAACCTAACGTGGAAGATGTGGAAGCCTACAACGATTGGGTTAAGTATATCGAGGACTCCACGCAAGCCTCATGCCTCATGTTGGGAACTATGATTCCCGAAATTCAAAAGGATTTTGAACACCACGGGGCATACGACATGATTACCCAGTTAAAGGAAATGTTCCTACAACAAGCAAGGGTAGAACGCTTCGAAATTGTTCGAGCGCTTCATGCATGTCGAATGGAGGAATCCCAATCGGTATCATCTTATGTCCTTAAGATGAAAAGCAACATTGATCGCCTCGAAAGGCTAAATTGTCCCGTCTCTAAAGAGTTGGCTACGGATTTGATCCTCAACTCTTTAACAAAGAAATTTGAGAGCTTTGTAATGAATTACAACATGAATGGATGGGACAAGAGCATTGGTGAGCTTCATGCAATGCTCAAAATGGCCGAAGCAGGAATGGGCAAAAAGGATTTACCCGTCCTAGCGATCACTGAAGGAGGCAACAAGAAGAGGCCCCACCCCGACTCTAAAGCAAACTATGCTAAAAGAAAGGGACACGTTAAAGGAAAGGGAAAAGGAAAAGCAAAAGCAGAACCCGCCAAACCGAAAGAGAAGAAGCAAAAGGTTGCTACGAATGACCCATGTTTTGAATGTGGTGAGATAGGACATTGGAAGAGAAATTGTCCGACCTATCTCAAAGAGTTGAAAAACAAGAGGGATGCAGGGCAAACCTCAGGTACTATCTTTATGATATATGTTGAGCTTAATGTTATTTCTTCTAACACATGGGTACTAGATACCGGATGTGGAACTCATATTTGCAATTCGTTGCAGGGGTTCAAAAGAAATAGACATTACAAGAAGGGAGACACTAGTCTCTTCATGGGCAACGGAGCAAAGGTTGATGTCGAAGCTCAAGGAGACTACGTTTTAGAGCTTCCAAGTGGTTTGGAAGTTATTTTGAAGAATGTTTTGTATGCTCCTAGTTTAACTAGGAACATAATTTATGTTTCCCTTTTAAGACAATGTGGTTTTAATTTCGAATTTGTTAACCAAGACATTTATGTTTCTATGAATGATGTGTTCTATTTTAAAGCTATGTCTTTAAATGGTATTTATGAATTAGATCATGATAACACATCATATGATAGCTCAATGTACCAAGTAACCAACAAGAAACTCAAAATGGATTTGAGTGATTCCTACCTTTGGAATTGTCTCCTTGGACATATAAGCAAGAATCGCATGCATACACTTCAGAAAAATGGTCTTTTGAATACAAATGAAGATAATTCATTTGATGTATGCGAATCTTGTTTACAAGGAAAAATGACCAAGACACCCTTTAGTGGAACTTTTGAAAGGGCTAAAGACTTACTAGGTATCATACATTCAGATGTATGTGGTCCTTTTAAGCCGATGACTAGGAATGGTGAAAGATACTTCATTACCTTTATCGACGACTATAGTCGTTATAGTTATGTGTATTTACTGAGACACAAGGATGAAGCATTTGAAATGTTCAAAGTCTTCAAAAGTGAAGTAGAAAATCAACTCAAGAAAACAATCAAAGTCCTTCGTACTGATAGAGGAGGTGAATACCTTAGTGGTGCTTTTCAAGATCATCTTAGGAGTTGTGGGATTATCTCACAACTTACTCCACCAGGAACACCACAACACAATGGTGTGTTCGAAAGGAGAAATCGAACTCTATTAGATATGATTCGATCAATGATGGCTAGAAGCACATTACCTCAATCATTTTGGGGTTACGCTTTGCTCTCCGCAGTTCGCATACTAAATATGGCCCCAACCAAGAAAGTGGAAAAGACACCTTTTGAAATATGGCATGGAAACCCTCCATCATTATCATTCTTAAGGGTTTGGGGTTGTGAAGCTTATGTTAAGCAATACACCCCAAATAAGTTGGAAGTCCGATCCACTAAGTGTATCTTTGTAGGATATCCTAAAGATGATATAGGGTATTATTTCTACGACCCAACCGAGCAAAAGGTATTTGTTGCTCGAAAGGGTAAGTTCTTGGAAACTAAGTTCGTTATGGAAGGAACTAGTGATAGAACAGTGGAACTTGAGGAGGATCAAGAACCACAAGATGATACACGTTTGGTTGATACTAGCACTCAACAAAAGGTTGTTGAAAATGATCAAAAGGTTGATCAAAACACACAAAATGTTCGCAGATCTGGTAGAATTAGTAATCCACCTGAAAGATATGGATTTTTCATGGATGGATGCTACGTGGTAGATTCAGATGAACCAACCACATACCATGATGCAATGTCAAAATCCGATTGTGACAAATGGCTTGAAGCCATGAACATAGAGATGCAATCCATATATGACAACCAAGTTTGGGAATTGGTTGTGCCACCACTCAACTCCAAAGTAGTTGGAAGTAAGTGGGTTTTCAAGAAGAAAACAGATATGCATGGTAACTTGGATACTTACAAAGCAAGACTTGTAGCAAAAGGTTTCACTCAAACTCAAGGGATTGATTATGATGAGACCTTCTCGCCTGTGGCAATGCTAAAGTCAATCAGGATATTATTTGCCATAGCTGCATATTATGACTATGAGATTTGGCAATTGGATGTCAAAACGGCTTTTCTTAATGGATATCTTGATGAAGATGTCTATATGGTTCAGCCTGAAGGTTTTGTCGATCCAAAACATCCTGACAAAGTATGCAAGTTAAAGAAATCAATCTATGGATTGAAACAAGCATCTAGAAGTTGGAATCACCGTTTTGATGAAGAAATTAAGAATTTTGGATTCATCAAGAACGGCGATGAAGCTTGTGTGTACAAGAAAGCTAGTGGGAGCGTCATCACTTTCTTAGTACTGTATGTCGATGACATTCTACTATTTGGGAATGACATTCCAACCATGGAAGGTGTAAAAGCTTGGCTTGGAAGTTGTTTTTCCATTAAGGATCTTGGTGAAGTAGCCTACATTTTGGGAATAAAGGTCTATAGGGATAGATCAAGGCGCTTGATAGGTTTAAACCAAAGTGCATACATTGACAAAGTCTTGAATAGGTTCCAAATGGAGAACTCTAAGAGAGGTTTTGTACCTATTCAAAAGGGGACAATATTGAATACATCTCAATGTACAAGCTCAAAGGATGAGCAAGAGAAAATGAAAAGAATCCCATATGCATCAGCTATAGGATCCATCATGTATGCAATGATATGCACCAGACCGGACGTTTCATGCGCCTTGAGCATGACGAGTAGATACCAGCAGAATCCAGGTAACAGTCATTGGATGCCTGTTAAAAGCATATTGAAATATCTTAGGAGGACTAAGGATATGTTCTTAATATATGGATCTGGTGAGGAGGAACTCGTTGTAAAGGGTTACACAGACGCGAGTTTCCAAAACGATCGAAGTGACTCTCGATCACAATCGGGGTATGTCTTCATTTTAAATGGAGGAGCAGTCTCTTGGAAGAGCTCAAAACAAGACGTGGTAGCATTGTCCACTACAGAATCAGAATACATCGGCGCTTCATTGGCAGCCCAGGAAGCTGCATGGCTGAAGAAATTTATAGCCGACCTAGGGGTGGTCCCTACCATTCAAGACCCCCTAGAGATCTTTTGTGATAACGAGGGTGCGATTGCTCAAATCAAGGAACCTCGTGCGCACCAAAAGACTAGACATATCGAGTGGAGATTCAACTACATAAGGGATGAAGTTGAAAAGGGAAAGATACGTATCCGCCAAGTTCACACAGATCAAAACATTGCGGATCCACTCACGAAGCTCCTTGACAGGGGAAAACATGAGGGTCATACATGTTCCTTAGGACTTCGATATTCTAGTGATTGGATTTGATCTATTTTGTATTTGGATATTGAAACAATTGTTATTTTAACTCTTTTATGGTATTTTGAGTTATGTTTCATATTAGCATGTTTAAATCCATGAATAAGTTGCTTATTCTAAATGTCCGTAGTCGATCATACTTGTGGGAACAAATATGAATATAAGACTATTATGAACTTGGATTGGTGGATATTCATTTAGAATGAATATAGAGCAAAGTGTTGCTACCAAAGTTCATAGATATTTGTGGGATACAAATATTGGACTGACTCACTCTCAAATATTACTACATGGAATCATTTGTGATTGATCATAAGTAAATTTGAGTAAAGGCGTATATCATAGTATCCTCTGACCTGAGATACATTTTGGGTCTTGATATTCACCAAGTATTATACCTTGACCTAGTTCTTAGCTGTCTGTAATAAGGCAGTACACAAGGCTAAACTCAGGTGTGGTACAAGGTGATTGTGAGAGACGTATGTAGTCAAGAAGGGATTTGTTCCTCTTATTCGTTGAGAGTAAGATGTCTAAGGCCTGCTAAAGTTAAATCAACAGAGAGTGATCACTCTGTGTCTCTGGATTTGACATGACATCTGTAACGAAAGGATAAATGATAGATTCACCTAAATCATGTTCAAGTAAGGGACTTGAAGGCGATGATGTTATTGAATGGCAAATATAGTCATACGTATTGGGGGTAGTAAACCGTAGTTAGGCGTCATTTACTACTTGCATCAATCTTCTATGTATCTTGTGCAAGTGGGAGATTGTTGGACTCTGTATGCCCAAGACACATATTAAATTGATGTGGCTAGTACGTTTTGATCCAAGTCGAGTCATACCCAATAACAAGCTAGACAAACACTTATATTATTTATTTGTGATATGATCAAACAAATAAATATTAACACTTACAATATTTAGAAATTGGTGTTCTAAATGATTACACTTGAGAAACCAATAAATTATATGGATAATTTATTTTGAGAGAATATTTTATTTTGTTATTTAATGAGTTAAATAACATTTTGAAAGATTGTATAAAGTCTTGCATTTATGTAGTGTTATATTTATAAAAGTTATAAATATATAAACCAGATGTTAAAAATGAAACCTTTGGACTAAACAGGCAAAATGGCCCAAACCACAGGGACTAAAATGGCAATTAACTCTATAAAATAAGTGGGCCGCCACCCCCCCCCCCTTTTGTCTTACCAAGATATGATCTTGTTCCACTCACATTTCATGCATTTGCATGGATCCTAATTGGGTGGTCTTCCCTAAGTGGTTTGGTCCAATAGAATGACATGCATGTTGTCATACTTGCATGCATTTTGATTGGGAGTTGGTGGTGGCAATATTCTCTCTTAGATTATAAATAAGTTGGATGACCAAATGAGCAAGAGAAGACTAGTGTTCTTGCTCTCTAAAAATCGGTCATAAGAGGGTGTTTTCAAGTGTTCGGTTTTTGATCTTTGGTGTTAAAATCCTAGCTAATCTCAAGGTGTTTGTTGGAAGCTTGGGGTATACAAGCTTGAGGTCTTCTACTCTTGAGGACAACCATTTCAAGAAGCATCATCCGTTTCATCATCCTTGTACTCCAAGAAGGTAGTTTTCTAAACATCCTATGGTTGTGTTTGATAGTATGCATCTTCATATATGGATCCGGGTTTTGGGATTTTGCTTATAAATGAAATTTATATCTTAAAAGTAACATGTTTTAAATATTAATTCCGCTGCGTTTTTATTTCATACAAGATGAAATTGCTTTGATAAACATGTTAAAATCCAAACAATACCTTTAGTATGACTTTGTCTCCTACCTCAAACTTTAAAGGTTTTCGCCTTTTATCTGCATAGCTTTTCAGCCTATCTCTGGCAACCTTTAGGCGATCACGAATCTGGACAATCTTGTCCGTTGTTTCAAGGACTATCTCAGGCCCTGATAACTGAGCTTTTCCAACCTCCACCCAACAAACGGGCATTCTACATTTTCTTCCATATAGAGCCTCAAAAGGCGCAGCCTGAATGCTGGTATGGTAAGTATTATTGTATGAGAATTCAATTAAGGGAAGGTGGTCATCCCAGCTACCACCTAAGTCAATGACACATGCGTGAAGCATGTCTTCTAATGTTTAAATCGTACGTTCACTTTGGCCATCCATTTGAGGATGGTAAGCAGTACTGAAATTCAAACGAGTGCCCAATGATTGTTGGAAACTTTTCCAAAAATGAGAGGTGTATCTAGTATCTCTATCGGATATAATAGATACTGGTACTCCGTGGAGAGATACAATCTCTTCCACATACAACTGAGCTAGCTTATCGGAGTTATGAGTCTCTTTAGTGGGTAAGAAATGAGCTGACTTAGTCAGTCTGTCAACTATGACCCATATCGTATCATTTCCATGTCTTGTCTTAGGTAACTTAGTGATAAAATCCATAGTTACCATCTCCCACTTCCACGTGGGAAGTTCTGGTTATTGTAGTAGTCCTGACAGCTTTTGATGTTTAGCTTTAATCTGAGCACACGTCAGACATTTTGCTACGTGCGTGGCTATGGACTTCTTCAATCCCATCCACCAATAGTTGGCTTTTAGATCTTGATACACCTTGTCACTTCCAGGATGAACTGAGTATCTTGAATTATGAGCTTCCAGGAGGATTATATCTCTAAGTCCTCCATGGATGGGAACCCAGATTCGACCATTAAATCTGAGGATTCCATCGTTCCCTGGTGACAACTGATCAAAAGTTGCACCTAATATTTCCCTTGGAAAGTTAGCTTCCAATATAGCTTCTTTCTGAGCGGCCAACAACCTCTCATTCAAGCTGTTCTTGAGTTCGATACTCTTGGCATTAATTCGTATAGGTTTAATCCTTTCTTTTCTGCTCAATGCATCTGCAACTACATTCGCTTTACCAGGATGATATCGAATCTCACAATCATAGTCATTTAAGGTTTCCATCCAACGACGTTGTCTCATATTGAGATCTTTTTTATTAAACAAATGTTGGAGACTTTTGTGATCTGAATATATTACACATTTAGTCCCATATAGGTAGTGTTTCCATAACTTAAGTGCAAATACAACGGCACCCAACTCTAGATCGTGGGTGGTGTAATTCTTTTGATGCACCTTCAGTTGTCGTGATGCATAGGCGATTACTTTACCTCTCTCCATGAGCACACAACCCATGCCAGTGTGTGAAACATCACAGTAAACAACGAAATCCTCTACTCCTTTAGGCAATGTCAACACAGGAGCATTGCTTAATTTCTATTTAAGGATCTCGAAGGACTCCTGCTGTTTAGGACCCCAATCAAACTTTACATTCTTACGGGTAAGAGTAGTTAGAGGTGCAACTATCCTTGAGAAGTTCTCTATGAATCTTCTGTAATAACCTGCTAATCCCAGAATGCTGCGAATCTCTGTAGGTGTCTTAGGTGCTTCCCAGTTCATGATTGCTTCTATCTTAGCGGGATCCACTTGGATACCACGCTTACTTACAACATGTCCAAGGAATTGGACTTCGCGAAGCCAAAATTCGCACTTGGAGAATTTAGCGTATAGCTTCTCCTGTTGTAACAATCCTAGAATGCACCGAAGGTGTTTCTCGTGATCAGCTTGATTACGAGAATAGATAAGTATGTCATCTATGAAAACAATGACAAACTTATCTAGGTACGACTTGCAGACTCGATTCATGAGATCCATGAATGCTGCAGGTGCGTTAGTGAGCCCAAAAGGCATCACTAAGAACTCATAGTGACAATACCTTGTTCTAAACGCAGTTTTAGGTACATCTTCAGTTCTAACTTTGAGTTGATGATACCTAGATCTTAAATCAATTTTTGAGAAGAAGGTTGCCCCTTGGAGTTGATCGAACAAGTCGTCGATCCGGGCCAATGGATAAAGGTTCTTGATTGTTACTTTGTTTAACTCGTGGTAATCAATGCACAAACGCATTGAACCATCCTTCTTCTTTACAAAAAAGTATAGGTGCTCCCCAAGGTGACGAGCTGGGTTGTATAAAACCCTTTTCCAATAAGTCATCCAATTGGGTTCTTAGCTCTTTCATTTATGTAGGTGCTAATCGGTAAGGAGCTCGTGCAATTGGTGTTGCTCCTGATAGAATGTCTATCCCGAACTCGACTTGCCTTTCTGGACGTAATCCAGGTAGTTCATCAGGGTATTCAGAAATGATTGGAATGTCTTCAATCTTAGGTTTCAGTTCATCAACTGTCAGTTGTGCCATGTAGATGACACATCCTCTCTTCAGACACTTTGATGCTTTGAGTAAGGTCACATTGTCAGGAAAACCATAATGTCTATCTCCATGAATGGTGACTAACTCACGGATGGGGTTTTGATGTTATCTAGTTTCTTATCGCAGGCAATTTGGGCTTGGTTACGTGACAACCAATCCATGCCTAAAACTACATCAAACCCAACCAATTTCATTGGCAAAAGAGATAGTGAAATTGAATGATTCTTAATGGATATAATGCATCCATCAAGAGGAGTTGAAGCGGTTTCTAAGGTACCATCTGCGAGTTCTACCTCATATTTAATGTGTAGAGTTTTAATAGGCAGATTCAGCAATTTACTAAATTTATGGTCTACAAATGACTTATCAGCATCTGAATCCAATAAAACTCTAGCATAAATATCATTAATGAGGAAGGTACCTGTTATAACTTTATCATCATTCACCGCCTCCCTGGCATTCATTTGAAACACCATAGCATTGGTCTTTTTTGCCTCATCGGGCTTCTTGGTGTTCTTAGGGCAGTTAGTCTTGATGTGCCCTTTTTCATTGCAACCATAACAGGTTGCATCCTTTATGTTTTGGCACTCCAAAGTTTTGTGCCCTTTCTTTTTACAAATTCCACAAGGCTTGGCTTGTGGATCCAGATTTCATTTTCTGAAATGCCTTCTGTCACAATTCTTGCACTTGGGTTTATCACTAGACTGACCCTTCTTGAAACCAGAGTTTCCTTTCTTCTTCTTATTTGACTGGTGGGACTGATCATCCTCTCTTTTTCTCTTCCCTTCCTCAGTGGTTTTCTTTGACTTACTCCTTATAACATCCAGAGTAAGTGATAGCGATAGATCTACAACTGATCTATAGGAAGTGGCTTAGAAGCCTTGACATTCCATTTGATTGCAGGGGCTAAACCACCAATGAAGCGCGCAATGCGCTTAGGCTCTGGAGTGACCAGATACGGAACAAGTCGGGACATGGAATTAAAACTGGTAACATAGGATCTACAATCTAGATCTTTCATAACCAGAGTGAGGAAATCAGTTTCCACCTTTTCCACTTCATGCTGTGGACAATATGTATCTTTGATGAGTTCAATGAACTTATCCCAAGAAAGGTTATACAAAGGAATCTTCCCTGTGGACTGCACTAAGGCTTTCCACCAAGTCAGGGCATCTCCTTTAAAGGACTGTGATACAAACTTAACAATATCCTCTTTGTCACACCCACTGATATCTACAACGGTTTCCATCTCGTCTAACCACTTCATGCAATCAATAGCTCCCTTTTCTCCATTGAAATCTCTTGGTTTACAAGAGACAAAGTATTTGTAAGTACAACCCTTGTTGTACCTGTGAGCCTGATCATACACAATCTTTTAGGGTTCAGTTCTTTGATTGGATGAATGTTGAGATTCATCCTTTTGTGACGTATGCGGTTTTGATAGGGACTTTGAATGAGTTTTAGATCGAACATTACTTGGTTCTTTAAACATATTGTTCACAACTTGAGTAACTGCTGTGTTTATCATGGCTTGTAGTTCGGCACCAATAACGTGCAGCCTTGTATCATTATTGTTTCCCTCAACTGGGTGACTATTAGCTTCATCTGAGCCAACCATGATTTGAATGCTATAATCAAACAACAATGATTTGTTTAGATATCATATAATAAATCTTCATTTTTGATTATTAGATAGCCATGGTATATATAAACCATATAGGCCAATAAAGAAATATGTCAAAAATTATTTGATTATGATTTGCCTAGGTTGCAATTGAACCATTATTGGCATTCAAGTAGGATACAATCCTTTATATTTATCAGACAGGGGACATAAGTCACAACTGTTAATGTCGTATAGACATTCTCATATAGTACAAGGGCTCATCTCGAAGGACATTTAGATGGCACAAAAGGCCTTGTCACTAGGACAATTTAAAACATAATCAATGATCTTCTTAGATCAAAGGTTTTTAAGGGTCGAACATAGTTCATCGCCTTTTGGACAAGAAGTTATAAAATATAACCATCTTTGTCATGAATATTCATTGGCCCGTAGGTAGAACACCTCAAATGGATGTTTTGGAAAGACATCATATTTGATGTTTAATAGCCATGATTCATATTGATCATTTAGGCCATGAAGGTGGCTTGGAAAGATCCAAGTACTTTGAAGGCTGGTGTGGTTTCTCAAGTCACACTGCTAGGAATGTTAACATGTTTTTAGATATTAACAAGGAATTATTGTCTTAAGAGGGTTATACCATCATAGCCATTGATATTGTGGCTAGGTTATACCTTTAAGAACATCTTTTGAAATTTCAACGCAGATCAATAAAAATTGAAATGATTATTTGTATGTTGATGTAATAAAATACACATATATAAATTTCAAAAGAAAGATTCCATTAATAATACTAAAAGACTACAAAAGCTGCCCTAAACAGGTCTTAGAAATAAATAAAGTGTCCACGCAGGGACTAAAGAAAAGAAACAAGTCGTCGCAGGGACTAAAATAAAAGAAACAAGTCCTCACAGGGACTAGAATAAAAGAAATGTCCACGCAGGGACTTAATTGAAACTACATTACAAAATAAAATAAAATCTTCTACTTCTTCTTTCCCTTTGTGACACCTGTGCCTCCACGGCCATCAAACAAATACAGTATCAATGAAATATTGTATTTCATACTTGGGATTTGTATAAATATGTGTATCCTTTGCACATATCAATTCTTGTTCGATTTCAAGCTTTAAATCGCTTTCTGGAAGGTTATACGCGCACTGATGCGTAAATATAACCCGTTTAATGCAACGAACACTCTGGAATAGTGAAATAGGCTTAACATACCTTAAATAACCTTTACATAACTTAGAAATAAGTTTTGAAGGCTTTGGTATGGCAAAATCAAGTTAATTCACTTACAGGGACTAAATTTGACAAACTGCGAAAGTATGCCAATTTGAACTGTAACAGACATTCCGGAACATGACCATAAGTTAAACACACCTTAAATATCCTTTATATAGCTTAGAAATAGGCTTTGAGGGGTTCGGTGTGCAAAAATAAACTTTTGGGTCATTCAGGGACTAAAAGTGTCAAAAAGTGCACAAGTTTGCACTTTCACGCATAACTTACGTTCTGAATACATCCGGACATCCAAAAATTTATGTAAGCACTAAAATATTTTATTTTAGTGTTTGGCATAAGTAAAATCCATTTGTCACGCAATTTGGATCGTTTTTCGCGCTTATGCGCATTCCATCTCAATTGAGCAAACATCGCGATTGTACGGCCAAACGAACCGACATCCGAGATATTTTTGAGCACATTTTAAGTTCTCTATACTTTAACTTCATTTTAGAGCTTTGAAATGGGGTTAACGGGCCTTAAACGTGTCGGAAATGACTTAAATGCATGACAGGGACTAAAATTGTAATTCTGCCAAAGTTGATGGCTTGCGCACCGTAAGCCATCCCTTACGGTCCGTAAGGCCTCCTCAGACAGCAGAATGTGCAGAAACATTGCATCTAGTCCATTCCACTTTTGCACATGGTTTTGGGAATACCATGGGCTCAAATGGTTTTGCAAAACCAGGGTCTTGAGGTGTAGGGTGGAGATTGAAGCACGGTTTTCGAGGAACGATATTAACGGCTCTCCGAAAACTATAAATACCCATCCATCCCCATTGCAAAACCCACTTGAAATCTGAGTTTTTCTCTAAGTTGGGGTGTTTTATCACTTCATACCTGAGAATACTTGGAAGTTCAATCTTGCGGGGACCCTTTGTAAGTGTTCTTTCGTTCTTTTCTTTCGTTTTAGAGTTAAAGTCAACTTTGTTTGACTTTCTGCATTGACCAGTTTATGGTCAATGCGAAGTTCATTTGAACTTCATAACGTGAGCGTGATCACGATGGTTATAGTCCCTGGTGACTATACCTACTGATTACCACGTTATCTAGGCTCAGTGACGAGTCGTAGTTTCGGCCAAAATGCGTGTTATTGCGTATTTTGTAACCAAACTACTTTTAGGTATCAAAACTGTTTGTTTTGATACCAAACCTGTTTTCTAAACTTAGTTAAGCATGTTTTAACATGCTTAGCTCGTCACTTTTAGTTTAGTGCTTATATAGGGTCGTAAGGTAAGCGATCTAAACAATCGCTTATACTTTCGAACCCGACCCGTTTGGTCGATCATTAGGATCTGACCAAACACATTAGGTGACCATATTATATAGGGAATAACCTTCCGAGGTTATACCTTATGGTCACGACGTTTAGTTAGTTGTATGATAGGTAGTTTATATGCCTTAGGTAAATTA
>JARYGA010006972.1:0-26951 GCA_030545235.1 Helianthus tuberosus
CCGCAAAACCAGAAAAGAAGTCGGGAGAAGGACTTCAACTCGTCAACATGGTGGTAAACGGGAGACCCGTTAAAGCACTAGTTGACACAGGAGCAAGCCATAACTTCGTCTCAATAGATGAAGCAATAAGACTCGGTGTTCGAGTCACAAAACAAGACGCAATGATAAAGACCACGAATGGACCCGTCCAACCAATATTTGGGATGGCATACGGCGTCAAAATCACAATCGGCAAATGGAAAGGTAAGATCGACCTTTCGGTAGTGCCAATGAAAGAACACAACTTCGTGCTTGGCCAGGATTTCTTCTCAAAAGAAACGGCCTTTCTTATTCCGTTTGCAAACAAATTTTGCATCATAGACGGAAACCAAGTTCACAAAATGAAGACAGAGACAGACACTTGCCGTCAAGGTATGTCAATAACATCAATACAAATGGAGGTTGGTTCAAAAACAAGATCAACCACGCATTCATCACATCGAGGTGTAACCCGAAGTCGCAACGAAGACGTTGCGAATTTAGGTGCGGGAGGATGTCACGCCCTGCAAAAATTTAACTCAAAATTTCAGTATTTCGGAAGTTTCCGGAACACTAAGGAAGCGTCTAGGGCTGCCCGGAAGTCTCCGGAACAACCTAGACAATACTGGAACGTTTTGGCACCCTTAGAAGGTCCTAGACTAGCCTTAAAGGAGCTCGGAAGGGTCTAGAATGGACTACATAATACTGCCATAAAAATCAGCCAAGAAACATTCTAGAATCCCAACAAATATCATGATATTTATGTAGGAAATATCTAGGTATTAAGGCTAGATATTTGTAAAGGAATGATCTAGATTTAGAACTATCTAGATCATGTCCAAGTAATATAAATAGGAGTGTTAGGCATCATTTGCACTCACCCCCACATAACCCCTCATAACTTATTCATAACCAACTTCTTGTAAACACTTTGTACTTGTAACTTTGTTCAAGTAATACATAACCATCTTTGGTGTAGTATTGCACTACAAAATCATACTTGTGATCCTCACAAACAAAGACTTCCGCTGCTATACATAACCAAACCCATCCAAAAGGCTGAACTTAGAAGTATTCTAAGTGCCGCACGAGAGTTCAAGAATTACTCCGTGACAAGTGATATCAGAGCCGCGTCGGTTCACATGGATGGCAAACAAGAAAAACAAGAAAGGAACTACAAGCAACAAAATCGTCTCTAGAAAAGAAGAGACACACAATCACAACCAGAATCAATAAGAAGTTGAAAGCGTGTCTATGGATTTAACCGGATCCTTAGACAAAATTAAGACTAATGTCGAAGAATCGGTCACACAACTTGGAACTCTTGTCAATCGTTCCTTGGAAAAGCTAGACGCTTTGGGAACATTGCGAGATGAGTTAAGAGGACTGAAAGAAGACTTCAAAACCGCTATCGACGTCATACGCCTCGAGATGCAAGCCATGATCCAAGAGGAGATGACAACGCTGCAGAGAGAAGTAGACGACAAGATCCAAAACCTTCACAAAAACTTTGCTGAGTTGGAAGCAAAAAGGAACGACACCAACAAGGCACAACCAGAAGCATGTCCGGGGTCCATGCAAGTAAGGCATCTCAATACTTTAAACACACAAGAAACTCCCAAAACAAAGGAAAAACGTAACATCAAAAAGCTCCCGAACAAGGGAAAGAAAAGATCCACAACCGCAAAACCAGAAAAGAAGTCGGAAGAAGGACTTCAACTCGTCAACATGGTGGTAAACGGGAGACCCGTTAAAGCACTAGTTGACACAGGAGCAAGCCATAACTTCGTCTCAATAGATGAAGCAATAAGACTCGTTGTTCGAGTCACAAAACAAGACGCAATGATAAAGACCACGAATGGACCCGTCCAACCAATATTTGGGATGGCATACGGCGTCAAAATCACAATCGGCAAATGGAAAGGTAAGATCGACCTTTCGGTAGTGCCAATGAAAGAACACAACTTCGTGCTTGGCCAGGATTTCTTCTCAAAAGAAACGGCCTTTCTTATTCCGTTTGCAAACAAATTTTGCATCATAGACGGAAACCAAGTTCACAAAATGAAGACAGAGACAGACACTTTCCGTCAAGGTATGTCAATAACATCAATACAATTGGAGGTTGGTTCAAAAACAAGATCAACCACGCATTCATCACATCGTGGTGTAACCCGAAGTCGCAACGAGGACGTTGCGAATTTAGGTGCAGGAGGATGTCACACCCTGCAAAAATTCAACTTAAAATTTCAGCATTCCGGAAGTTTCCGGAACACTAGGGAAGCGTCTAGGGTTGCCCGGAAGTCTCCGGAACAACCTAGACAATACTGGAACGTTTTGGCACCCTTAGAAGGTCCTAGACTAGCCTTAAAGGAGCTCGGAAGGGTCTAGAATGGGCTACATAATACTGCCATAAAAATCAGCCAAGGAACATTCTAGAATCCCAACAAATATCATGATATTTATGTAGGAAATATCTAGGTATTAAGGCTAGATATTTGTAAAGGAATGATCTAGATTTAGAACTATCTAGATCATGTCCAAGTAGTATAAATAAGAGTGTTAGGCATCATTTGCACTCACCCCCACATAACCCCTCATAACTTATTCATAACCAACTTCTTGTAAACACTTTGTACTTGTAACTTTGTTCAAGTAATACATAACCATCTTTGGTGTAGTATTGCACTACAAAATCATACTTGTGATCCTCACAAACAAAGACTTCCGCTGCTATACATAACCAAACCCATCCAAAAGGCTGAACTTAGAAGTATTCTAAGTTCCGCACGAGAGTTCAAGAATACCGTGACAATACGCTACTTTCTCTCTACAATTCTCTGATCTTTCTCTTGCAGATTCAAGGTAACCTTCGGGTTGTAGGTGAATTCCGGCAGTACTACTGCTCCGGCTGTTGTACCCTGGGAAACAAAACGAGTACTCTTGGGAGACTCGGAATTTGTTTTAAGGGAAGCGTGTTGAACGCGTGCCTCAGTCATAGATTTTCTTCTTCTACTCCTTTCTTGTATTTGTTTTATTTAAGTTGTAATAGTATTGTTTTTCCAGCTTTCTTTGTATTGTAATCATTAATAAAATTTGTTTATTTTATTTAAATTACGCGAACGGTTCCTACAATCTTAAAACAAATTTTTAAAACCGTTCGTGTAATCAAAACCATTCTGTTTGTGATTCAAACCAGTTTTGTTTTCACTCAGTTTGTGTTTTAAAAACAGGTTTTTTTTTTAGTTTTCATCTTCAAAGGAGCGACTTTGGTTGAAAACTTTTGTGGTTACTTTCAGATTATCCTAAAATTTGCTAAAACTTTCTGACTTGGTCTTCAAAGTTGGACTTAGAAGCCAATCAGTAAGTTCTAAAAATTATAAATTTTCTGTTTTTGGTCTTCAAAGTTGGACTTAGAAGCCGAAACAGTAAATTGTGGTAAAATTAAAATTTATTAGTTTACTTCTTTTTTTTTTGCGTAAAACAGATTTTTTGACTAAAACCTTAAATTTTAATTTTTTCAGCATGTCGAACGAAAATGTCAACGTTAACAACACCACCAATGTTGTGACGGGAACCCCCTTTAACGCCACCACTGTGGGAGCGTCCACAGTGGCAAATCACGCTGAACGACCCGAGAAGTTCTCGGGTCTACACTTCAAAAGGTGGCAGCAGAAGATGTTCTTCTACCTGACCCCCATGAACCTTGCGAGGTTCTTAACTGAAACCGCTCCCCATCCTGCGGAAGGGGAGACCAACGCTCAGGCTCTGAGCGCGGTAGAGGCCTGGAAGCACTTGGGTTTCATATGTCGAGGCTATGTACTCAACGGTCTCTCGGATGCATTGTATAATGTGTACTATAATCTCAAGACTTCCAAAGAATTATGGGAGTCTTTGGAGAAAAAGTACAAAACAGAGGATGCGGGAACAAAGAAATTTGTTGTCGCCCGTTTCTTGGACTTCAAAATGGTTGATAACAAGACTGTTATGAACCAAGTCCAAGAGTTGCAAATTATACTACATGACATCCATGCTGAGGGAATGGTACTTAGCGAGACATTCCAAGTGGCAGCGATGATTGAAAAGTTACCTCCTGGTTGGGTGGATTTTAAGAATTATCTTAAACACAAACGAAAGGAGACGACTTTAGAGGACCTTATTGTTCGTCTTCGGATTGAAGAGGGCAATAGAATTGCTCTAAAAGGAAACCAGGCGCAAACTTCTGCTAGCGCAAACGTGGTTGAGCATGGGCAATCCTCTAAGGGTGCGAAGGGTAAGGGGAAAAAGGACAAGGAGAAAGCAAAGGCTAGCAAACTTGGACCGAAGAAAGGGGTTATGAAAAAGAAACCTCAAACGTTCCAAGGGACTTGTTACAACTGTGATGAGACGGGGCATCGAGCTAACCAATGCAAGAAACCAAAGCGTGAGGTGCGCACATGGTGGATGAAGACGGAATGCCTTTGGTGGCAATGATTTCCGACAAAACTGCAATGTTGGATGAGGTCAATGCTGTGACCAACACTCCAAAAGGGTGGTGGATTGATACGGGAGCGACCCGTCATGTGTGCCCAGACAGGAGCCTCTTTACCACCTTCAAGGAGCTTGCGGGAGATGAGAAGCTGTACATGGGAAATGCAGCCACCGCGGACATCAAGGGTGAAGGAACGGTGATTTTGAAGTGGACTTCATGGAAGGAGCTCACTTTAAGCAACGTGTTATATGTCCCAGACTTGCGCAAGAGCCTAGTCTCGGGTTGGTTGCTTAATAAGTTTGGATTTCGTTTAGTTTTTGAGAGCAATCAATTTGTACTAACTAAACGAGGAATGTATGTAGGCAAGGGCTATGCCCAAAATGGTATGTTTAAATTGAATGTAATGGCAATCAAGAAGAACATGAATAAAATTGCTACTACTTCTACTTATATGCTTGAGTTTTCTGATTCGAATAAATGGCATGGTAGATTAGGTCACGTAAATTTTAATTCAATACGCCGTTTAATCAATTTAAATTGTATACCAACATTCCATATTGATTCACACTATAAGTGTGAAACTTGCGTTGAATCCAAACTTACATGATCTTCATCGAAATCGGTTGAACGAATAACAGAACCCCTTGACTTAATTCACACCGATATTTGTGATTTAAAAGTGGTACCCACAAGAGGTGGAAATAAGTACTTCATCACGTTTATTGACGATAGTACTAAATATTGCTATGTATATTTACTAAAAAGTAAAGATGAAGCAATAAGTAAATTTATCTTGTATAAGAATGAAGTTGAGAATCAACTTCAAAAGAAGATAAAAGCTTTGCGAAGCGACCGAGGAGGCGAATATGTTGCACCTTTTGCCGATTTATGCGCAAAATGTGGCATTGTACATGAGTGTACACCTCCTTATTCTCCACAATCAAATGGCGTGGCGGAACGAAAGAACCGCACATTGAAAGAAATGATGAACGCCGTGTTGATAAGTTCTGGGGTGAGCGAGGAAATGTGGGGAGAAGCCATTCTCTCGGCTAATTATCTTTTGAACAAGATACCACTCAAAAAGAGAGACGAAACTCCATATGAGTTATGGAAAAGGAAGAAGCCTTCATACAAATACTTGAAAGTGTGGGGGTGCCTAGCAAAGGTGATTGTACCACCTCCTAAGGCTCTTAGGATAGGACCCAAAACTGTTGATTGCATATTTATTGGGTATGCGCATCAAAGTAGTGCACATCGCTTTCTTGTACATGAGTCCAAGAATCCTGATGTACACGTAAACACTATCATGGAGGTGAATCCTAACGTTGTGTCTTACTTTGAAAATGTGTTTCCTTTGAGAAGACAAACACATGCAACGTCATCAACACCTAATTTTGAAGTAGGTGAAAGCTCATCTAGACGAGTTGATGAGGTAGTTCATGATAAGACACATGAACAACCTGAGGTTGAAGAAAGTGACCATAGGCGAAGCAAAAGGCCAAGGGTTGAAAAATCCTTCGGTCCAGACTTCGTTAGCTATATGGTTGAGGGCGAGCCCAATACATATCGCGAAGCGGTTTCTTCTTCAGAAGGACCTCAATGGAAAGAAGCAATAAGGAATGAAATTGATTCTATATTGCAAAATCATACTTGGGAGTTAGTAGATCTTCCACCTGGTTGCAAACCACTTGGATATCGTTGGATATTCAAAAGGAAGATGAAAACTGATGGAAGTATTGATAAATACAAGGCTAGATTCGTGATTAAAGGATTTAGACAAAAGGAAGGTCTAGATTACTTTGATACCTACTCGCCTGTGACGCGCATAACCTCGATTAGATTGGTTCTTGCTATAGCGGCTTTAAGAAATTTGGAAGCTCACCAAATGGATGTTAAAACCGCATTTCTAAATGGCGATTTAGAAGAAGAGATTTACATGGAGTAACCTGAAGGTTTCTCTGCCCCAGGTCAGGAGGGTAAAGTATGTAAACTCGTCAAGTCTTTGTATGGCTTGAAGCAAGCACCAAAACAATGCCACCAAAAGTTTGATCATGTCATGATTGACAATGGTTTCAAAATAAATGAGTGCGACAAATGTGTTTATTTCAAAGACACAAACGAAGGTTATGTGATTTTATGCCTTTATGTAGACGATATGCATATCATTGGAAGTAATGATAAAATTATCAAAGCTACTAAAAGCATGTTAAAAGCGAGATTTGACATGAAGGACATGGGTTTAGCGGATGTGATTCTTGGAGTAAAGATCATAAGAACCCAAGAAGGTCTTGTGTTAAGTCAATCTCACTATGTGGATAAAATTCTTGAAAAATTCATCTCGGGAGATACGAGTGTAGCTCGAACTCCAGTTGATACCTCCCGACATCTCAAGAAGAATAAAGGAGATGGAGTTGCTCAGTTAGAGTATTCAAGAATTATTGGTAGTCTAATGTATCTAATGACATGTACTAGACCCAACTTGGCTTACGCGGTGAGTAGGCTAAGTAGATACACCAGCAATCCGTGCGTGGATCATTGGAAAGCTATCACGAGGGTGCTTAAATACATAAGATACACAAGAGATTATGGACTGCATTATACCCGACAACCAGCAGTGATCGAAGGATACACTGATGCAAACTGGATATCGGATAATAAAGATTCCAAATCAACAAGTGGTTACGTGTTTACACTTGGAGGAGCTGCTATTGCTTGGAAGTCTTCTAAGCAAACGGTGATAGCAAGATCCACAATGGAATCAGAATTTATCGCCTTGGATAAGTCAGGCGAGGAGGCGGAATGACTACGTCAATTCGTGGAAGATATTCCAAGATGGCTAAAGCCTTTGCCAGCCACATGTGTACATTGTGATAGCCAATCAGCGATTGGTAGAGCTCAAAGCTTGATGTACAATGGCAGATCAAGGCATATGCGACGTAGACATAACACGATACGACAACTACTCTCAACGGGTGTTATCACAATTGATTATGTGAGATCAACAGATAACATTGCGGACCCGTTAACAAAAGGCTTAAGCAGAGAGTTAGTAGAAACGTCGTCAAGAGGAATGGGACTAAAGCCCGTGGTAAATGGGAATATGAGGGAAACCTAACTTAGCTGACTGGAGATCCCACGATCTAAGTTCAATAGGACAACTTAATCATATTACCAAAACGGAGTCACTGTGGGGGAGTACCTCAAACTAAATAAAAGGGAGTTATATATACTTCCTAGTCCATTCCAATCAGTGACATTGAAGTGAGGCTAAGCATATTAAGGTTAACGATTTCGGGAAATCAAATAACCATGATGCTTTTAATGATTCAGAGGAATCACCTATGTTAGAGAGAAGTAGGGTCGTTTCGAATGGATTTGTGGGGTGCGCAAATCCTAGAGCTCTCGCAAAACCAGGCTAGTGTTCCAGGACCATAATAGGACACGAAATGAGGAGTTAGCCAAACCAGGGAGAGTATTGTGTGAAGTGTATTGTCGTTTACACAAATGGGGGTATGTTCAAGGACATCGCGTCTACAAACCGCTAGTAAGCTAAGTATGCTTCACAAAAGAAGGTTCAAAGGTGACAACCTACCTATCTTGCAATACTCAACTGTCGAAGCTTATCGTTGAAAAGTGTAAGGAAAAGATCCATTTCCATACATGTGGGGGATTGTTGGAAATTTTATGAAAATAATATTTTTCATGTGGGGGATTGTTGGAAAAATAGGTGAAAATTGTATTTTTCACAAATATAGGAAAATGATTTTTTCCTATTTTGGACTAGAAATAAATATAATAAAATGAGCGGGTTTTATATATTTATTTGTGGGTTTGTGTTCTATGTTGGAAGAGCTTCGCAACGAACTAAACCACGTCCAAAACAGAGCTAAGATGAATGAGATATCGATGCTCAAAGTTGGATGTTTGGAACATTCAATGCTGAAACAAAAAGGAAAGTAGCACCTTGTCCCACATCGGATGAGAGATGAAACTTAAAGGGGTATTTAAGTGGGAACTCGCACTCGCACACGCTCGCGCGCGCGCGTGGCGTGGGCGATGAGGCTCAATGTGGCGCTTTGATGGCGCACTTTGCACTAGCAGTATTACTGCTCCGGCTGTTGTACTCTGGGAAACAAAACGAGTACTCTTGGGAGACTCGAAATTTGTTTTAAGGGAAGCGTGTTGAACACGTGCCTCAGTCATAGATTTTCTTCTTCTACTCCTTTCTTGTATTTGTTTTATTTCTGTTGTAATAGTATTGTTTTTCCAGCTTTCTTTGTATTGTAATCATTAATAAAATTTGTTTATTTTATTTAAATTACGCGAACGGTTCCTACATAAGAATATATAATAAGTTCATATCCTGTCATCTATCCACGGTGAAACCAATAAATATTTATTTGGGAACATCGGCTATTTCAAACAACAAAGCAATAATATTAGATTAAATGATGGAAACTGAAGGGAAGAAAAGAGGCGGGTGAGTTTGTTTAGGGACATTCTAGTCAATCCAAAGGCAATAGTTTCTCTCTCCTCCAATTCCTCCCCATTTTTTAAAAGTTAATAACTCTTTCATACGACATTATTTTTTTATAAAAATTGCACCAAAAAAAACGAGCGTTTTTTATCTTTAAAACGAGTATACTATTGATATATTTAAAAAAAAAATTAAAAACCCAGTTGCGTAAAACGCAATAGAAAAACTCCCAGTTACGTAAAACGCAATGAAAAAAAAACTTAAAAAATGACATTTTTCAAAAACGCAATGCACCAAAAACACAAATAAATGTCTTATTTGTAAAACGCAATGGCCAGAAAACACAAAGAAATGTCTTATTTCTAAAACGCAATAGTCTAAAAACTCAAAAGAAAATGTACTTTCTAAAACGCAATGGACTAAAAACACATAAAAATATGTTTTACCTAAAACGCAATGCACCAAAAACACAAACAAATGTCTTATTTCTAAAACGCAATGGCCAGAAAACACTTAAAATGTCTGTTTTCTAAAACGCAATGGACTGAAAGCACATAAAAAAGTGTTTTACCTAAAACGCAATGCACCAAAAACACAAAAAAATGTCTTATTTGTAAAACGCAATGGCCAGAAAACACTTAAAAATGACTCATTCTAAAACGCAATTGCCTAAAAAACAAAAGAAAGTGTTCTCTGTAAAACGCAATGGACTGAAAACACCTAAAAAAGTGTTTTACCTAAAACGCAATGCACCAAAAACACTTCAAGAATGTGTTTTTCTAAAACGCAATGGCCAGAAAACACATAAAAATGTTTTAGTTCTAAAACGCAATTGCCTAAAAACACCAAAGAAAGTGTTCTCTCTAAAACGCATTGAACCATGACAATAGTTTTCTCTGTGCTGTGAATTGTCTGTGTTGTGAACTCTCTGAACCAATGCAGTTTACGAACGCAGTTTCCAGAGGCAATTTACAGAAAATTAATTTTTCTGATGCATTTTTATTACAGCAAATTTTTTGGCAGCTCAACCCCAGCCAGGGGCTCTGCCCCTTGGACCCCGCCAGGGGCTGCCGCCCCTTGGACCCCGCTACCAGGGGCGCTGCCCCCTGACCCCCGCCAAGATCGTAAAACGCAATAACTAAATCAAAAACCCAGATCGTAAAAATGAAATTAAAGAATTTCTTACATGGATCGAAGTGATTTATTCAACAATTGACGAATTTTGAATGATTGAAACACTTATCAGCGCTCGAATCGAACGGATCGAGTGATTATCTTCAAAATCACCGGAAAAAACGAGATTTTGTATGAAATTAAACTGGGTTTTCTTCAAAAAAGCTGAAGAACACGTTGATTGGGTGTTTGAATCATTGATTGGTGATGAAAATCGCACTATAATGTAGTGATTATTGTAGGACCGAGTTTCGTGACCGAAACCGTGATTCGTGTGAGATTGGTTCAAGACGGGAGAGATTAGAGATGATAAACAAACAACTTTGTATTAATCCGGTAGTAAAACATTACAAATCGGCCCGATTAACAAGCTAACCGAACCATACCAAAGGAGTACACATCCGGGGAGAGACCAAGTGGTGATCTCTCCCGGTGAGGTCTCAAACCTCCTAAAATCTCCAAGTGTTTGAAATGGCAAGGGTTTTCTATTTATAGTCACACCCCTTGTCTTGCAAACACACACGGTCAACCGAATAACCCTCTCGTTTGACCACTTCAAACGAGCGGGTCTATACACGTTCGATAGACCGTTTCACTAACTATTACAAATTCAGCGTAAAATAAAAACTAATCTATTCGACAAGCATCGGACACAAAATCTGCATCAACAAATTCCCCCTTGTCCGTTGCTGTCGAATGCTGAAAATGCAACTGCAATCGATCTTCAGTCAAGTATTCATCTTCTCTGTGTTAACAAATTCCCCCTTGACCGATGATCCAGGTAAGTAGTATCTTGACGCTCCTTGTAAAATATTTCCCCCTTAAAGTACGCGTATCCGTGTTGGGTGTTGTGCAATTTCCTCAATTGACCGATCTTCCGCTGATCTTCCAATACTCCAACCGGCATTTGATAAGGGTTCCAATCTTTAAGAACTGCATCAAGTCTTGATCTTGTCATAAGAACTCTATTTCATACAAGCATACTACATTGATAGAGATTTCTGGTGAACTGTCTTCTGTAAACCGTCTTTGTGGAATCGACCAAGTAATGCACTTTAATCTTCAGCATCAACACTCAGGAAAGTCAGCTAGACCAAGTGTATCCCTTGCAAACTCAACCAGCATGCTTAGTTGAACTACATCCAGATCTCATTGTCTCGCCTTTGTGAAGTTGACCACGTAATGCACTACGGATCTTCAGCATCAGTACTCAGGAAGTCAGCTAGACCAAGTACATCGTTTGCAAACTCAACGAATTGAGTTACCCCCAGATCCCTGTAAAATCCCAAAGAAACATCAAACCCAAAACCGAATCCTGCAGGTCTTCAGTCTTGAACTATCAGCTTTCATAAAGATTCCCCAGGTCTTCAGTGAACAGCGCTTTTGTAACTACTGTAGACTTTAGAAACCTGTATTTTTCCGTGCAAAACCCTTCACGCTGGCTGGAGAATTAATTAAAATCCTCAAATATGTGTATGTGCAAAACATTCCATGCCGAACCGTTTGTATCACCAGAAAATCACAAACTCTACCACCTGTGATTGCGTTTAGAAATTTACCGAAGAAATTCAACATACGAAAATTTTTATCCCCCCATTTCTTTGGTACAATCTCTAAACCTTAACAGATTCTTTCCACTTCAAAGAAACTGTCGTCAAATGTTCACCAATTCCCTCCACTGAGCGGAACTGTCGTCAATCTTCATTGAATGTTCTCGGTTCCGAAAAATCACGAAAACGACTTTCTTCTTTGCATATTCTAGTTGAATAAGAACGTCCCCTAGTACCCCGTAGGATCCGACTTGTATCCCTCCAAAGACTTTGTGAACTCGTTAGGACCGGTATTGACATTCTAGGTTCATTCATTCGTTACCAAATGCGAGAATATGACAATAAACAAAAAGATTTCTTCGTTGCATATTCTAGTTGATAAAGAAATTTCGCCTAGTACCCGTAGGATCCGACTTGTATCCCTCCAAAGACTTTGTGAACTCGTTAGGACCGGTATTGACATTCTAGGTTCATTCGTTCGTTTTCAAATGCGAGAATATGACAATAAACAAAATGCTTTCGAACATTTACGAATAACCGATAACAATCATAAACATTGACGTGCGGAAGTGAACATACCGTTCTGTTTTTGGCCCATAGTAGTCAAGTACCAAATTTGGCGTTTGCGTTGGTAACCGTGACTACCCCACAATTTTTCAAAATCAATTTTTCATCAAGCTTCATCATCTCGCGCGCTCCCGAACCCGTACAAATTTGAACTTGATATTTAGAAGCGCGATTAAAATCAACTTCGTGAATACCCGACCTCTAATAATCCAAGCTCTATAGTTCGTGGCCCAAAATAAAAAATTGTCATCATGCATTTTTCCCCAAAAAAAAAAAAAAATCACGCCCATTTTAATTAGATGACATCTAATTAAATCCAAAGGTCAACTAATATGTGAATGGCCCAAATAAAACTTGTTGATTATTAAGATAAGAACCCAAACATTCCTGTCGACAACCACCAGACATCATCTTTAAATATTGTAGCCATTTAGAGCAGCCCACATCGACCCCATGTGCATGGCCCAAACAAAACAAGCAACAATTCAAAAGCCCAATTAAGAATGGTTATCACATATTAGAAGGGATCCAGTTAGACTCAAAAGTCAACATCCCTAAAAGTTGTTTCAGCCGTCCACAGCAACAACACAATCCAGCCAACAACTTTCATCTTCTTCTTCGATACAACAAGATCAGCTGGACATCAACATTTGTCTGATCTGTCACCCTCTCCATCGATACCCAGCAACAATCAACCCCCAAATAAAATCACATTACACAAACAGCTCACATCATCTCTGTCTTCTTCATTCTTTGCGATACAACCTCAAAGAGTCACATCAGAACAACAATCGATGAACAATCAGCAGCAACAAATGTTTCCTCGAAGGATTCCATTTAGACATCGAAGGATTGACACTTGACTCGAGAGATGTTATATTCCTCGAAAGATGAAAGGCCTTATCGAAGGATCAACTTACGAAAGATCATAAATTTTGAAAGATATTTTGATCAATCGAAAGATCTGATCAACCGAAGGATGATCCTTCGAAAACTGTTTCGTGCCAAGAACATCTCAAGAACACAGTGTACTGTTCTTTTGCAGATTTGACAAAAACTTTGTATATTTGATTTTTGATGATGATAACTTGATTATATAGGTGAAAAACATAAAACCGAACACTTGTTTCCGCACAGATCTGAATATTCGGGTCCAGATCTGAGTTTTTCTCATTTTCACCCAACTTTTCTTCTTGAACAAAAATCACTAAAATCATAGATCTAGAGCACATGTGACTTAGTAAACGGTTAGATTTACTAAATTGGGCACCATGGCTCTGATACCAATTGTAGGACCGAGTTTCGTGACCGAAACCGTGATTCGTGTGAGATCGGTTCAAGACGGGAGAGATTAGAGATGATAAACAAACAACTTTGTATTAATCCGGTAGTAAAACATTACAAATCGGCCCGATTAACAAGCTAACCGAACCATACCAAAGGAGTACACATCCGGGGAGAGACCAAGTGGTGATCTCTCCCGGTGAGGTCTCAAACCTCCTAAAATCTCCAAGTGTTTGAAATGGCAAGGGTTTTCTATTTATAGTCACACCCCTTGTCTTGCAAACACACACGGTCAACCGAATAACCCTCTCGTTTGACCACTTCAAACGAGCGGGTCTATACACGTTCGATAGACCGTTTCACTAACTATTACAAATTCAGCGTAAAATAAAAACTAATCTATTCGACAAGCATCAGACACAAAATCTGCATCAACAATTATTGAGATAGAAAGTGAAGAAATGGTTGAAGATGGTGGGTTTTGAAAATGGTGGGTTTTGAAGTTACTAGGTTTTGAAAAGGAAGAAGAAAGGGTTGGATTGACTAAAATACCCTTTTTCTTTATTTTAAATGTTGCCACATGTCCTAATCCTATTGCTTCCTACACTTCCTAGCCAAAATAAACTTCCTATTTGATCATTTCCCTAAAAAAAGAAAGCAACAATCACAAACTTCAAATTCAAGGTTATTATCCCTAAGAAAATATGCAAACTACAAATCAGCATGAAAGTGCTAGATTTCAACTAAAGTACAACATGAATGTGTTTAAATGTGCATTTTTAAAGTGATTACGTGACCAGAATTAGATATTCAAAGGGTTGTAAAAAAGCTCATGTATGAATATGGTTTTGCAATTAGGAGTTGTAATTAGTTTGACTGTTTCTTCAACCAAATTATTTAGAGAATTAATAGATAAACTGAATTCCACTCCATGAAACATAGACCTTAACACAATACTCTTTAAGATGCATAATTCAAAACCTATTTTTTTCACCCGACTCTTAAAAATACCCCTTTTATGTCATTTTAAAGAACACCTTATGTGCAAAATAAGTTCTTTTAATTCAATGAAACATCTTTAACAAAAAAAAAAAAAAAAAAACAAACAAAAAAAAAAAAAAAAAAATCAAAACTAATGATCATGATTCATGGCATATCCTACAGTATGTTCTAATACTTTCACAAAAGCAAACCAACTAAACAAAAAAATGACAAAAATCAGAGCAATTAAATTTAGAGCACAATTGTGATTAAAGCTAAGCAACAACTAAAGTTCTTCAATTAACCCTCAACTTCTAAGTAAATAGAGCAACTAAAGTCACAAAAACTAAACTCAGTACCGGAATCTTAGAAAAAGTCTGGATGACGCGTGTTACCGTCCCCGGTCACCTATCCGGCTGGTTATGGAAGAGGACAGGACACGCGCCGGAAGGGGTTATCGCCACAGCACCGTCGTTCCTTTTTGTACGTAACCGAAATTTGATCGTAACCCTACTTCACCTTCGACACTAAGCACTCGAAAAACAGGTGCTCATGAGAATCTGGTCCTGACGTACACAACGAACAGCATAGGAGATTAAAGTTAGTATTACCCGAAGAATGCCATCTACTCAATACATCATGCGTCTTTAGTTTCTTATTCACAAGAAGCCACATGAAAGAAACGAGTGACGAGGAATAGATTGAGAAAACCAAACCATGGTTGCCCACGGTATGGCAATCTTCACTCTAAAATCCTTCGTTAATTTCTACTCGTGTACCATCACAAACCCTGCTCGTCGCCACCAAGGACCACCATGAAAAGTGAAAACCTAATCCACCTCTTGAACCACCACCACAATCATTTCGATGACTGGCAAATTTCTGATCGCTAGTTATGTAGAATCTTCCTTGATCCCTAATGATAGTGATGCCTATGTCTAGGTGTTTTTAAATTGAGGGGAAAATTTTAGGAGGCAGGAGTGGCAAAAGAAAAAAATCGAAAAGCTTGTGGTCAATCTGAAAAGGCAAAAATTGCCTCTGGCGCAAACATATGTTGTTGTTTAGTATATATATATATAATAATGTGGGATTTTGTGAATAGATATAAGTCAAATGTGATTTATATTAAACATAGGAATACATATATTTTTAGATATTTATGATCACTTATCACAACAACGTATACATTGTGTATAACACTATTTTTTCTCATCACGTACACATGTGGGATATTGTGAAAGATATTATAACATTTTTGTAAAAACATTAACATTACAATATTTACATGTTTTCATACAGTGACGAAGCTTGAGATTTTCGACAGATAGGGTCGAAAACGTATATACCAAAAAATTTGTATAAAACCAGGGGGTCAAAAACGTACATACCCAAAATTTTCAATACGAAAACCACATATATTACACTACTGAGCGAAAAGTTCGGAGGGTCAGGCGCCCCCCGGCCACTTAATAGCTACGCCGCTGTTTTCATAACCAAATTAATGGATCATCATATCTGCGTCTTCCATATCATTGTAAGCTTGTAAGCAAATCTGGATTAGGGTTCAACAACTTTACGTGAGTAACTGTTCATGTGCGGGTTCAGTGGCGGATCTTGCCCGTTGAACATGCCAGTGCCGAAAGACACGGGCACTAAAAAAAGCCTGGACAAGCCCGGGCCAAACATAGTATACATAAAAAAAAACTTCGATCAAAATGCGGAAAATTAGCACTACGCCCGAAAAACTTGCCCGGGCCGTGGCCCTGCCACGACTCTTCTAAGAACCGCCCCTGTGCGGGTTGGGTTATACGAACCAACGAAGGTTTGGCCCGAACCAGACACAATCTGTCACCAGTGGTTTTATGTGGTAAAATACACTTTAAGAAACTTCTGACCCGTTTGACTCATTATCCGTCCCTGATAAAGATAACCCGTCCATAAGTCAATGAGTCGAAACTGCCACATCTAATAGATTATCGTATTATAGCATTGTTGAATCAAACCTTCACTTATATATTCATTTCATGGTTCCTATTTCAGGTTTTTGAATCCATTGGTGAATGGGGATTACCCAGAAATAATGAAGAAAAACGCAGGCAATCTAATTCCAAATTTTACCAAACTTGAATCAGAGAGAATCAAGGGTTCACTTGACTTTATTGGCATAAACCACTATGCCACAAAGTATGTCAAGGACAACCCCAGTAATCTTGAAATGGAGATCAGGGACTTTCTTACTGACATGGCAGTAACACTTAGTCCAATATATTTAAATTTTTATTTTTATTATACATCTTCTTTAAGGTAACTTCACTTGTTTTTGTAATATTCACTTAAATACTGACATATTGTTTTTTTTTTTTTTTTTGCAATGCAGTCTATGGAAGTGCAATCACTACAAATGAGGTTTGAATGTTTAGTCATTTGTGTATGTGTAAGATATATATAGAGAAAAATGCCCGGATAGTCCATGTGGTTTCGCCTTTTTTCACCTATAGTCCCCAACTTTCTAAAACTACTTGAATAGTCCCCAAGTTTTCATTTTTTGTTCCCGGATAGTCCCTGGGTCTAACTTCAGTTTGTTTTCTCTGTTAAAATGATGTGAAATGACAAAAATACCCTTGCTAAAAAACAAAATAACTTAATCTATTTAATAGATTTATTTTTATGTGGGACCTACTACTTTATAAATAAATAAAAAAACAACCCCAAGCCCACCCCACCCCCACCCCCACCCCCACCTTCATCTAGACCAACCATCATCTCCGGTCATCTTCTTCGGCCACCGTAAACTCTCCGACCAACCTGCAACATCCACCACTGCCGTCATCGTCATTCACAAAATCCCGCACACCACATCACCTTTCAAAACCGCACACCACCCTGCACACTCTGTTCATCTTCTCATACGGTAGAAAGCAAGATTAGAATCTATTGATCCATGTAAATATTATACATACAAGCATAATATATTATGAAACGAAATAGAAATGTTTGTCATAAAAGTAACATCAACAAGAGTAAATCAAATCAGTTAAGATTGATAAAGAATGGAGACAAACCAACCAGTAAGCATGCTCGCAACCTTTGACCAAAGTAGTTTCCTGTAACGCAATCTTATTCAAACAAATGGCACAAAATCCATGATGATTCTCATCAGATGCTGTTGCTGCTGCTAATGTTTTCTGATCACAACTTAGTCAGACACCATCTTCAATCTTCATCTCCTTCTTCTCCGATAATCAACCACCTCTGACCACTGTATCACCGACGATCTGCAACTCATCACCATAACCACCACGACCTCCAGTTGTCATCATCTATTGTTCGTCGACTGCACCTTCGTTACCTCTCGCCGTCACCGTCAATCATCATCACCCTCCATCTTACTCCAACGACCTGTTATAACCTGCCTCCGTTCATCTTCCGGCTGAAGTTTACAAATTAGGTCTTGGTGGCTGAAGTTTACAAATTAGGGTGAGTTGGTGGTGGTTGTGGTGGTGGTGGTGAAGGTGAAAGTGGTATAAGAGGGGTGTGGGGATGGATCTGTAGGGGAAGGGGAAGAAAAAGTGGGGGTGGGGGTGGGGGTGGGGGTGGGGTGGGGTGGGGTTGGGGTTGTTTTTTTTATTTATAAAGTAGTGGGTCTCACATAAAAATAAATCTATTAAATAGATTAAGTTATTTTGTTTTTTAGTAAGGGTATTTTTGTCATTCCACATCATTTTAACAGAGAAAACAAACTGAAGTTAGACCCAGGGACTATCCGGAAACAAAAAATGAAAACTTGGGGACTATTCAAGTAGTTTTAGAAAGTTGGGGACTATAGGTGAAAAAAGGCGAAACCACAGGGACTATCCGAGCATTTTTCTCATATATATAATATACGCATGTATATCTATATCTCAGTTTGAGGTGGCTCCATTGGACTTGCAAAAGCTACGTAACTATGTGAAGGAAGAATATGGAAATCCTCCTATTTACATCCATGAAAATGGTATATACATCAAATGAGTTACTTATAAAGTCTTAGCATTATTTCATCTTATGCTATATCCTACTTTTAGTTAGGACCACATAAGTGAAAAGAATCTGATTCACTAAAAAGTGAAAAAAATAACTAAATAAATGAAGATTTTTTTGACAGGCCAAGTAGAATCCCGTAATGGAACAATGGCGGACACTCTGAGGGTATAGTTCTTGCATGCCTATATCGGTGGTGTGTTGGATGCACTAAGGCACACCTCAATTTTGTTTGTTGCATATGATAAATTGTTTTTGTACACCACTAAAATTCAGCAAAAGCTATGTGCAATATATGATATGTATATTGATGGTGTACAAATCATGTATCTTTATATAAAAAGAGGTGCTCTGTATCTTGTCTGAACACATTTCGCGACTGCATTCATGGGAAGTTATAACCAGTAATGGTGCAGGGTGATGGACTAGATGTCCGGTACCCTTCGTGATCCTTTGGAAGACGAGGCTAAGAATTAGGGGTGTGAATTTCTGACACGACCCGAAAACCCGACATGAACCTAACACGAAATTTGCGGATTTAGGTTTAGTCTAAACGGGTTCGGGTCAGTTTCAGGTTGAACCCGCGAACCCGTTTAGGTTAACGGGACAGCTTCAGGTCAACCTGGTCGGGTTGGCGGGTTGACCCATTTAACACATTTAAACTATATTATATTTTATTACAATATATTTTATGTCATATATTAAATGAGGTGTGTATTTTATGCCAAAATTATAACTTAAAAAGAGAAATTAACATACATTTTATAATTTAAATATGATATTATTATATACATTTGTGTTTTTTAAGTAAATTTTAATTTAGTTTTAATATATTAATTTCAGGAAAAAAATAAAAAAAATTCGGGTTGAACGGCTCATGTTCGGGTCAACCCACGAAACTTCGGGTCGGGTTCGGATTCTTATGTATGATACGATTTTCGGATTCGGGTCGGGTTTAGGTTTGTGTAAAATTTTCGGGTTCGGGTGGGGTTGAACCCGCTAACCCGCGAACACAACCCGTTTAGCACCCCTACCAAGAATACACAATAATCAACTAATTTTGGAATTAAAAAAAACTTTTATTGATGGGTGTTAAGATGTATGTGCCTATTTTTGTTTGTAAATGACGGTGACGGTTGAATTGTTTGATGCCATTAGGGGAAAAAAGAAGAGGTTTGGGGAGGTTTCCTTCTCCTTAGAGTAGAAGTTTTAGATATATCTAAGCTGATAAGATCATGAGAGATGTAGCCTTTGTGATATCATTTGTTCAAAGCGTCGCCCCCTTGAGGTTCCCAGTTAAGTTAAATGCATGATACTCTCTACAAGTGCCACCACCCTCAAATTCTATACGATTGTCTCTTTTCATCTTTTTCGCCTCTCAGTCACTGCTGCTGCTATTTCTTTTGGTATATTTACTTACTTAATATGTTTCAATGTTTTATGCTTTCAATTGATGGTTTTCTTATTTTATTTACAATGTGTTCTTGAATGAAGTTACTCGCCAACTGCATCTCCACCTCGACGTCGCGGACCGCAGTCATAGTTATAGAAGGAGTCACAACTGCAGGTTACTTCTACTAAAATTTCTTCTCCCTTTGAATTTATTGTTTATATATGCCTTCAATTTAACCACTGAAACTTGCTAATATGATTACATGACAATCTCACATGTATTTACTTGGAATAAAACTATTGATCTGAATTTTTTACATGATATCTTCCGTAATTATTTGAATCAACATCTAACATCTATTCAAGTTGAAATAAAGATGCCTAAACCCACTGGCAAATCAAATATATCTCTTTGCAAAATACTTATTACCTCTAATACACTTTATTAACAGAAGTCACGAGGACACATTTCAGCATTCGAAACTGTGACAACCCGAGATTTCAAGACCTTTCCTTTACGCGTCACCTGTTTTATATTTCGTTGTACATGGTATTATGTGTATTATGTTGGAATGTTTTCAGTAGTTTAATGATTGATTATTTAATAAAAACCTTTAATGACAAAAACCCTTTTCACAACATTGCTCGACGAAGAACGAACTTCGTCATTAGCTTGTTCGACGAAGAATGAAGTTCGTCGCCACTGGGTTTTTCGTCGGCCCAGTTGTCATCGAAGCCCAGGAGAGGCCCAACCCACTCCCTTTAGAACGTACGTGTATATATGTCGCATAATTAAACCTTGCGACGGCAGTTCCCCATCTCCCATTCGAGACTCTCAAACCCTAGAACACCTTCTCTTTTCTGTGCGGCGACAACCTTGGGTTCACGAGGCTCTACATCTCGATCGGACTTATCATCTCATTATCATCGGTTAGTATTCATCGTGTTAATCGTTGGTGTAATTGTGTGATAACCTTATGTGAGGCTAGGGTTCGTCTATGACATCGTGCAGTTAGATGATTGAATGATTTGGTTGTTGCTAGAGGTTAGGAAACCTTATGGTTGACGATCGCTTAATTGATAGGGTTACAATAATGATTTCATGCTAACTGTAAGGCTTCGTAAGAATGATGAACGATAATGTTATGATGTTACTATCCATGATGATTAATGATGTTATTGGTAAACTGTTGATAGTAATAACAATAATGTGCTTGCATGATGAACCTAGAAACCGATTGGATTATGATCGGCGATAAGGTAACTGTAAACATTAGGGTTTAGGGAAATGTTGAAACTGCTTGGGTTTGACGACGAACAACCCTCGACGAATAACACAAGTCGACGAAGAATGTCGAGCTTCGTCGACACACCGGTTGACGAAAAACAGAATACTTCGTCGACATGTCTCCGACGAACAATGGGGACTTTCATCGACATGCCTTTCGATGAAGAAGGGGGACCTTCGTCAAGGGGATCTTCGTCGATGTGAAGGTCCTTCGTCGGCACTCCACTGTGATGATAATGATAATGAATGTTGATGTTTATGCATGTTGATGTTGATGTTTATGTATGTTGATGTTGATGTTTATGCATATTATTTGGGTACATGAATGTTGAAACTGTTATATGGTAAGCTTAGTGATGAATACAGTCCGCGTGAAATACGTGATTTAGTCTGTTTATGAAACTGATAAGTATTGTTAACCACGGTAGGGTTGGTTGATTAACTGGAGCGGGTAACTTGTTAAATACCGAGCAAATCTAAGGTGAGTTCACTGCTCTTTTTCCAAGCATGCGTCCCGGGGAGGGATATCTTGTAACGTTCCGAGGAGGAATGTCGGGTAATTGGGTTTGACAGGAATGTTAAACCTGGGATGTTGGTTAATACACTCATACCTATCATTTAAGTCCCTTCTACCGATTTGTTGCCGGGGAGGCAACAGGGTATTAGTTAATAGCACTATTTAGGTTTGGTACCCTCACACCGTACCGGGGAGGACGGGCGTGAACTAATGACCCCAGTCTTGACCATTGCTTTGATAGAGGCATTGGGGAATAGGGCAAATAATCTGGAGCCATCGGCGGTAATCGAGTTATTAACGACATCAAATTTCTGAAATTTTATACTTATATCTGGTAACTAAAACGTGATAACAAACTTTGAACTCACCAGCGTCGTCTGACACACTTGTCTGCATGCTTGCAGGTCGTTAGATTCACGGATGGAACTTGCTATCTGGGAGTGCTGGAGTGGTCATGGGTCGTAGCTCTTGGATACTTGTTTATTGATCTTGCACATTGTTTTGAATTACTTGAATAACTATTTACAATATGCTTCCGCTGAACGTACTTGTTTTAAGTTGTGATTTGAAATTGTTTATGATATAAATGAGAACTTTTATTTATATCGGGTTTTGTTCAATGTGATTGGTGGCTTGGATCCTGGTACGTCACACGAACCGCGGTGTTTCCACATGTGGTATTTTGGGGGTGTGACAGTTTGGTATCAGAGCCAATGGTTATAGTGAACTGGGTTTTAAAAACGTTTTTATAAAACCAGACTATAACGGAACAGCTTCGAAAATCGACTATGACAATCAGCTCTAGATTGCAAGGTTCGTATCTCGTTTACTTACTGCATAGTATATCTAGTATACATTCATGTATGATGTTGCATGTGATTGCACACTTAGCACTACAGACTGAATTCATGTGTATTTGACTAGGTTATGTGATTGATAGAGTCACAGTGTGATATCCCGTTAGACTTTCGTGACTTATGTTTTGTGGTGTCTTCTGATTTGCTACTCGAATTTGAGGAACCTTGTAGCACGAGTTGGGAGGAGCTGAGATGAGCATGCAAATTGCATTGTTATTATGGGTACACACATAATAATAATGTGGGGTGCATGTGAGTCCCAGTGAGATCTAACGAGTGTGAAAGGGGTTCCGCTCTGTTGTCTGACGTAACTTAGTAGTCCATAGAAGTCATCGCTAGGTTTGACTCCTACCTTATCTCGACTCTTAACCCTTCTCCTTTTCTTATATAGAATCATGAGCGGACGAGGTCATGGACGTGGTCACATTGCGATGACTCAGGCTGAGTTGACAAATTTGATTAACACACGTGTGGTTGAGGCTTTGGCAGCCTATCAAGCTGGTACGATACGTGCCAAATACTCTTTATTCTTGTGTCGCGTACACAACTCTTACCCTTGTGTTGAATTTTCTTTCGTCCATTAGGTCTTCAAGCGAATCAGAATCAACACAATCCGCCTGCTCGCACTTTCAAGACGTTCATGGATTGTAAGCCACAGACATTCAGTGGGACTGAAGGGGCTGTGGGGTTACTACGTTGGTTTGAGAAGGCTGAGTCAGTGTTCGCTATGTGTAACTGTCCCGAGGGGGACCGGGTGAAGTATGCTACAGGCACCTTGGAGGATGGTGCCTTAACTTGGTGGAATGCCCAGGTGAAAATGTTGGGCATCGAAATGGCTAATGCAACGACATGGGATGATTTTAAGGAGTTGATGCGGGAGGAGTACTGTCCTCGTGATGAGATTCAGAAGCTTGAGAACAAGTACTACAATTTGAAGATAGAAGGGTCCAAGATCGAGGCTTATACGAAACGATCTCATGAACTAGCAAATATGTGCCCTAATTTGTCTCGACCTCCACCTCGAAGAATTGAGTTATACATCAAAGGCCTGGCATCAGCAGTAAAGAGTTTGGTCACTGCTGCAAACCTTAACAATCTGCCTCAGATCATCCATTTAGCACACAAGATTACTGATCAAGAGGTCAAACATGGCTCATTGCCGCCACGTGTTTCTGCTACTACCCCTGCTGCTACAGCTACCACACCTGCTAGTGATAACAAACGTAAATGGAACGATGCTGACAAAGCAACCAGTGCAAGTCAATCGCAGAAAAGGCCTGACAATAGGAATAACCGTAGTTTCAGTCAGTCGTCTTCAGTTAACCAAGGCCAGGGCAGCAATCAGAGCCAAGGCTCCTATGTTGGAAGTAAGCCAAAGTGCAACAAGTGTGGGTATCATCATCATTGACCGTGTGTCCGGGCTTGCCATCGGTGTGATAAGTGGGTTATATGGCAAAAGACTGTAGAGCTCCGTACCCAAAGCAGCAGAATCAGCAGCATCAACAACAGCAAAGGCAGCAGCCCCATCAGAATCAAGGCTTTAGGAAGGGGTGTTTCCAGTGTGGGGATGAGGGTCATATTAAACGCGATTGCCCTCAGCTGAATCAGAACGCTAATGATAACAACAATCGTCAGAATAACAATAACAATGCTGGGAACAACAATAACGGCAACAATGGGGGCAATGGAGCTCGTGGAAGGGTATTTACGATTGGTGCTGGTGATGCTAGAAACGAAGGCAATGTCGTGACTGGTACGTTTTTTGTGAACAACCTCTTTGCTTCTGTATTATTTGATTCCGGTGCCGATTGGAGTTATGTGTCCCTAGAGTTCAGTCAACGATTAGGGTTAGCTCCAACACCTCTAGAAGCTAAGCATGTAGTAGAATTAGCTGATAGTAAAACAATTGAAGCCTCACACGTTCTTATGGGATGTAAACTAGACCTTGTGGGTCAAGTGTTTGACATTGACCTCTTTCCTGTTACCCTCGGTAGTTTTGACGTAGTGGTTGGTATGGACTGGTTGTCTAAACACCGTGCTGACATCCTTTGTAAAGAGAAAATCGTACGCATTCCCCTCCCCAGTGGAGAATTTCTACCGGTTCAGGGGTATCGCAGTGGTGCGATGGTTGGTATCATCTCAGCTATGCAAGCGCAGAAGTGTCTATGAAAGGGGTATCCTGCTATTCTAGCACTTGTTACAGATACTCCGTCTGAAGAAAGAAGGATTGAAGACCAGCCAATTGTTCGTGAATTTCCTGATGTATTTCCTGAGGAACTTCCTGGTTTACCTCCTCACCGTCAAGTGGAGTTTCAGATTGATCTTGCGCCAGGAGCAGCTTCGATTTCTCGTGCTCTTTATCGTCTTGCACCTGGGGAGTTGCAAGAGCTATCTAATCAACTTCAGGAACTGTTAGACAGAGGTTTAATCCGACCCAGTTCTTCGCCTTGGGGAGCCCCAGTTCTGTTTGTAAAGAAGAAATACGGGTCCTTCCGTATGTGTATTGATTATCGGGAACTCAACAAAGTGACAGTCAAGAACCGTTATCCTCTGCCACGCATCGACGACCTGTTTAACCAGTTGCAAGGGTCAAGTTTTTACTCAAAGATCGATTTAAGATCGGGCTATCATCAGATGAGAGTCCGAGAGGAGGATGTACCAAAAACAACTTTTCGAACGGGGTATGGGACTTATGAGTTTTTGGTTATGTCGTTTGGGTTGACGAACGCACCAGCGGTCTTCATGGACCTCATGAACCGTGTGTGCAAACCGTATCTAGACGATTTCGTTAGCGTGTTCATCGACGACATTCTGATCTACTCTAAGAGCAAGGAAGATCACGAGCGACACTTGCATCTTATCTTGGAGCTTCTGAGGAGGGAGCAGCTTTACGCGAAATTCTCTAAGTGTGACTTTTGGATTCGAGATGTACACTTCCTTGGCCACATTGTGAATGAGTCTAGGATACACGTGGATCCTGCTAAGATTGATGCTATAAGAAACTGGGCGGCACCGAAGACTCCTTCAGAGGTGCGGCAATTTCTTGGTCTCGCTGGGTACTATTAGAGATTTATTAAAGACTTCTCGAAGATTGTAACAACTCTCACCAAAACTATTATTTATTATTATATTTGGTTCAAAGGGAAACCCTAATTGAGATCCCCAAGAAATTCTGCATAAACCCTAAAATTTCCAGAACAATCAGAATCAAGATCAGGGCCCCTAAAACTCAGGGGGGGTAAACCCTAGTTGATAATATCCAAACAGTTTTACGTGTGATTCGAAAATTAACGAGCGACCAACTCACCTGAGCTACCTGGACATGAGGCTACCCTATGGTAGTAGGGTGTCGCTCGCGCCACGCGACGGTCCCTCGCGCCACGCGAGGGAGCCGTTTTCCAGGTATAAATAGGGGAGTCTGGTACTTGCAATTGTGCGTTAGTTCGATGTTCAAACTCAAAACGTATACTGATATATCGTATAAACAGTCCCAAAACACACACAAATCACGAATCGCTGCCGCAAAACAGGGTAATAACTCGATCGCTGCTATGATTCAATGTCCGATCGATTAAACTATCCAATGGATGTTTAAGTGCTGCCCACATTAGGGTTATACTATGTCATTCGTCGTGCATTCTATGGATGTTTAAGTATCGCACTTTGTCATTCGTTGTGAGGGATTAATCTCGTGAGTTATCATAAATGCTGTATTAGTTACTAACCTAGTTCGTGTGCATGTTGTTTAAATTTAGGTTAAAAGGCTAATCAGTAGGCTAAACTCTGCCCGTATAAATCTACAATGTGAGTCATTCTCTTTTTATCAAATATTTTACAATACTCCATTTTCAAATGTTATAATTACAGGGAGTAAGTCGTGGTTATCTTAATCACTGGCTAGTGGGGTATTGTGCACATTACTATTTTTCACTGGTTAGGCTAATATATCCTAACAGTGATCGTCACTACTTGGGTGACAGGACCCAATAGTGGTATGACCATCGTCACGCAATGTGACACGGCGCCAGATAAAAATAAGATAGAAGCCATTGTAATCGCTCTTATGCTGTAATTGATAACTATGTGTTGTTTTATTAAATTTGAGTGACTCGCCAGCATTTCCCCGCTGATAAAATATTTTTAAAACATGTTTCAGGCAACCTGCTGTAAATCAAGGAAACGTGCTATGGAGCACTACAAGCTTGAAGAGGTGGCTCAGTTAAAATAAATAAACATGTTTTAATAAATCAGGAAATTAAATTATGAAATTCCTCTGTTGTAAATTACGGGATTTATCCCAAAATTATGAAATAAAATAATTGGTCATTTTGAGTTTTAAAAGATCATGTTAAAAATCTT
>JARYGA010006973.1:0-36240 GCA_030545235.1 Helianthus tuberosus
TTCATTTTCGCTATCTTCCATTGTTCCATCTCTTGAACTTCGAGTTTTTCAATAAACTTGCTCAACGATAGATTTGCAAATTCATCACTATTCTTCAACATCATAAGATACGTGCCCCAAACATCTTGTGGCAATGCATCGGCCAAATTTTCAACCCATTCTTCTCTATCTTTCTTGATATCCAATCGCTTCATGTTAACCACCAAATTGCAATATCTTTCTATAATCTGCTTGGTGTTTTCAGTTTTTAATCCATGAAATAGATCAAATTCTTTCTTCAAAAGCGATTTTTTGTTCTTGATCATGTCTTGACTTCCAACAAACTTCGTTTTTAGTGCTTTCCACATTGAGTGTGCACTTCCATTGTGTTGCAATAAAATCAAGATGTCTTCTTTAATAGCTTGTTGCAATATACTGATCATCGTTTTTTCACTTTTGTATTTCTTTTTCTCATCATCGGTTAGATCTTTAATAGCAACAATCTCTCCGTCGTCATCAATCGGTCTAACATATCGTTGTTCAACACATTCCCACGCATCTAAATGATTCGCTTGAACCCAATTTTCAAAACATTCTTCCCAACTGTTATACTCCTCGATGTTCATGAGCTTAGGCGGTTTTTGCATGGTGCCCATTTCATTTTCTAAGTTCATATTCTGAGCCATAGTGATCGGAGTAGCAAATGCGTTGTAAAATTCATTTTCCATGTTTCGATGTAAAAGATTCACAATAACAAATAGTTCAAACAAACTGGTTTCTCAAACGATCTGGTTCAATTCACTTCGTGCGAACTGGTTTACAATCCGTGCGAACTGGTTCTCTAACAAATCAAACCATGCGAACTGATGAACTGTCAAACGACCTGACCTATTAACTCACTTCGTATGATCTGACTTTGATCTTCAAACGACCTGACACTTCGTATGAACTGGGTCAATCTCACACGACCTGGCTGATTTCAAGTGACCTGGATCCACTTCGTGCGGACTGGTTCAAACCAGTTCAATTCGTGCGAACTGAGCACCTTCAAACTGTGCGGACTGGAACCCTAAATTTTCAAGCAAACTGGTTATATCTCAAACTGTGCGAACTGAGTTCAAGAAACCTGATAAGTTCAATTCATGCGGACTGGGGTCACTTCGTGCGACCTGATCTAAATTTCCACACGGACTGGTTCAACTCGTACGACCTGGTCACTTTCAAGTGAACTGAAACCCTAATTTCACATGACCTGAGCCATGTTCGAACGAACTAATGTGTTTTTGTCAAATTTTATCAAGTTTTAGGTCGAATTAGGTTCTGTTTTTTCAAGGATTGGTTAAAATAGTGTTTCGCGTGTTATATCACAAAATCAGTCCATTTTATCCATGAAATATCGATTAATTTGATGAAAAGTGTAAAAGAATAAGTAGAAATCAGAATTTTTGGTAAAAACAAGCTGAAATGGTAAGAACTCTTCCTCCTGAGCTCTTATACCACTTGTAGGATTGGTGAATCGATCAAACGAGACGTTCAGAAGAGTTCTCGATCAATACAAAAGGAAGAAACAGACGTATTAATGTTGTAGCAACTTGATTTACACTTAGAATCACTTTAAATGTCGATTAGATTGATATCACAACGTTTTACAGGCTTGGCGACACTTCGGCAGAGCTTCGCTACCGGAATCCAAAGTTCTAAAATGAAAGACTCAAGACTACTATATATAGGGACACCACTTCGCAAGAACCAGCATATGCCAGTTCGCACGAACTGGTCAGTTCGTACGAACTGGCCACTTTGTGTGAAACTGCTGGTTCGTCCCAGTTTCCCGATTCTTTCAAACTACGTGTCTTATTCTATCTAATCTATTACATGACTCGATACAAGACGAAGTCGACAGACATATGCACCAACAGCTACAGGTCCTATTCTTCTGATAATCTCAAAAGGTCCAATATACCTGGGGCTTAGCTTTCCCCTCTTGATGAATCTGACTACTCCTTTCCATGGAGAGACTTTTAATAACACCTTGTCTCTTACCTGAAATTCCAATGGCGTTCGCCTGTTATCTGCGTAACTCTCCTGTCGATCACGTGTTGCTTTCAGTCGTTCCTTGACTTGAATAATCTTGTCAGTTGTTTCTTGCACTATCTCAGGTCCGGATAGTTGCTTTTCTCCAATTTCTGCCCAACAGACTGGAGTTCGGCACTTTCGCCCATAAAGTGCTTCGAATGGTGCAGCATTGATGCTTGTGTGATAGCTGTTATTATAAGAAAATTCTATTAATGGTAAGTGATCGTCCCAATTACCCCCGAAATCAATTACACAAGCTCTAAGCATATCTTCCATCGTCTGAATTGTCCTTTCACTTTTTCCATCCGTTTGAGGATGATAAGCAATGCTTAGATTGAGCTTGGTTCCCATGGCTTTTTGGAAACTTGTCCAAAAATGAGAGGTAAAACGACTATCTCTATCCGAAACAATTGATAAAGGAATTCCATGTAATGAAACTATCTCATTTACATATAACTTAGCTAATTGTTCCATACTGAAAGTCTCTTTCATTGGTAGGAAATGAGCTGACTTAGTTAGCCTGTCTACAATTACCCAGATTGTATCATTACCTTTCCTTGTTTTGGGTAATTTGGTAACAAAATCCATTGTTATCAATTCCCATTTCCAAACTGGCATCTCTAACTGCTGCAATAAACCTGAGGGTTTCTAATGTTCAGCTTTAACTTGTGAACAGGTTAGACACTTAGAAACATAAGTTGCTATATCTTTCTTCATTCCTATCCACCAAAAATTCTTCCTTAAATCCTGATACATCTTATCACTTCCAGGATGCATCGTATACTTAGAATTATTGGCTTCCTCTAATATACGGTGGCGTAGGTTTCCTAGTTTAGGTATCCACATTCTTTTCTTATGGAATCTCCAAATTCCATCTGTTCCTTGTTCTAGTTTCTTAATCATTCCTTTCAGCTTCTCAGTATCATCCTTGATTACTGATTCTTGGGCATTTCTAATTTGTTCATTTAAATCTACCTGTAGATTTAATTTAAGAGAACGCACTCTTTTTGTCTTTTCATGATACTTTCGACTTAAAGCATCAGCTACTACATTTGCCTTTCCTGCATGATACTGGATATTACAATCGTAATCACTAAGTATTTCCATCCAACGTCTTTGTCTCATATTCAACTCCTTTTTCCCGAAGACATATCTTAAACTCTTATGATCAGTGAAAATGGTAAACTTACTACCGTAAAGGTAATGTCTCCAAATCTTAATGGCAAAAATTATAGCTCCAAATTCTAGATCATGGGTTGAATAATTTTCTTCATGATTCTTAAGTTGTCTAGATGCATAAGCTATAACCTTTTGACGTTGCATCAACACACATCCATAACCTAACTTAGAAGCGTCACAATAGACTACAAAGTCTTCAGTTCCTTCTGGTAACGCTAGTATGGGTGTGTTGGTTAATCTTTGCTTAAGAATTCTAAAGTCTTCTTCCTGTTTTGGTCCCCATTCAAACTTAACAGATTTACAGGTTAGCTTAGTTAAAGGAATGGCTATTCTAGAAAAATCTCGAATAAATCTTCTATAATAACCAGCCAATCCTAAAAAACTTCTAACCTCGGTTGATGACTTATAGGTTTTCCATTTAGTAATTGCCTCGATCTTGGTGGGATCCACATGAATACCTTCATGATTAACTAAATGCCCAAGAAACTGTACCTGTTCTAACCAAAACTCACACTTTGAAAACTTAGCATAAAGTTTTTCTTTCCTTAATAAACTTAGAAGTGCGTGCAGATCCGCTGCGTGCTCCTCTTTACTTTTAGAGTAAATGAGAATATCATCTATAAAAACAATTATGAATTTATCCAAATATGGCTTACATATTCGTTTCATCATGTCCATAAATGCAGCTGGGGCATTGGTTAAACCAAATGGCATGACAGTAAATTCATAATGGCCATACCTCGTCCTGAATGCGGTCTTAGGAATGTCCTCTTCCTGTATATTTAATTGATGATATCCTGAACGTAAATCGATCTTAGAGAAAAATCGTGCTCCTTGCAACTGATCAAACAAATCATCGATTCTCGGTAATGGATACCGATTTTTAATCGTGACTTTATTCAATTCACGGTAATCAATGCACATTCGCATTGATCCGTCTTTCTTCTTAACGAATAAGATCGGTGCTCCCCACGGCGATGAACTTGGCTGTATGAATCCTTTCTCTAACAATTCATCTAACTGTTTCTTCAGTTCCTGCATTTCTGCGGGTGCCAAACGATAAGGGGCTTTGGCGATTGGTGCTGTTCCTGGTAGGAGGTGAATTCTGAATTCAACTTCTCTGTCTGGCGGTAGTCCTGGTAGTTCTTCTGGAAATACATCTGGGAACTGAGATACTACTGGAATATATTTCAATTCTTTTCCTTTAGTGTTAGTGATTATGGAAATCAAATACACTAATGATCCTTTTCTTATATAACTTGCTGTTTTCATCACAGAGATGAATTTTGTAGATCTAAATGGCTTATCTCCTTTAATTGTGATATTTTCACCCCTTGGTGAATTTACTTGGATTGACTTTTGATCACATAAAATACTGTCTTTATTGGCTATTAACCAATCCATTCCTAATACAACATCAAATCCTGCCAGATTCATTGGATAAAGGTTTGCAATAAACTTTTGATTTAAAAATTCTATTCTTGCTCCCTGTAAGATTTCAGAAATCTTAATGGTTTCTCCATTTGCTGTCTCTACTAAACATTCTTATGGGAGTTTAGTTAATGGTTGATTGAGAAGTTTGCAAAATAAAGTATTAATAAAACTTTGGTTCGCACCAGAGTCAAATAATACTTTAGCAAAAACATCATTAACTAAAATCGTACCGGCGATAACGTCCGGAATCATCTTGGCTTCATCTGCAGTCAGAACAAATGCTCTAGCATTTTTAGTAGTCTTGTTGTTCATGGCTGGAGCTAGTTTCAGACAGTTTGGTTTGATGTGACCCTTTTCTCCACAGCAGAAGCACATTCCATTATTAGGTTTATTCCTTCAATCTTCTTCCTTGTGTCCTTGTATCTTGCAGAAATTACAGTAGGTGGAGCATTTTCCTGAATGCTTCTTCTTGCAGGCTTTACAGTAAGGTGCAGAGGTAGAACCTACATTTTTCCCATGGTTGGAATTTCCATAACGAAATTCTTGGGTAAGCCTTTGTGTCACACCCCGACCGCGTAAAACAACAAATCGCGGCGGAATCGTCGGGGAGTATTGTAACAGAATCATTGTTTCATAACACATGGAAATTTAAATTTTGTTTTATTGAATAAAAGAAGTTACAATGTTTTAAAAACAAAGAACCATAACATAATTAACTAGTCTTGCATCTTTTATTGTCACTAAGGCCCAAGTCCGCCTAAGTGTATCTTGATCAATCCTATGCATCATCTTCCGAGAACACACGTGAAAATAGGTACGTCAGCATAAAAATGCCTGTGAGATATATAGGTTTTATTAAAATAGGATTCATGACTTGTAAGTTTAAAAGAAAATGTTTTAACAAAAATTAGTCATGAACCTTGTAAAATGTTTTCTTTTATAAATCATACAAACAGTGATAAGAAATCAGATGATATAAAAGAAAGATGCACAGAGGAATAAATAACCAAGTAAAATGAGTTTGTATAAAATCTGTTGTTTGTAAAACAATGTTTCATGAAGATATGATATAAGTGTGAAATGTATTATGTCTAACTTGAAATGGTTTAAATAACGCTACGATTTGTAATACCATAAAAGCACTTATATATAGGAAGTACCAGCGGCGTATCCACCATGCTTTTATTATATTACACACGTCTCGTTATTTAAATCACTTACCAAACAAACTACCAAAATGTAATGTTTAAACAAATGTAATGTATAGTGAATAAAAGCATTTATTGATTAAAAGCATTTACTCATCCCTATAAGAAAGAAATATACAAAACAATGCATTTGATAAATTAAAATCAAAAGTTATGTTTTGTAAAATAATGCATGCTTTACTAATACAAACATCTATGCCGTAATGTTAAACGTCTACATCCAAGCCTTGAGACTGTAGGATAAACCCTAGAACAAAGTCAAAGGTCTACCTAGAAATGTATTCGGATTCGGTCATTTCTTCTACCCAAACAAACCTAGGATTTCAGAAATGGAAGTTGTCAAGTCCTATGGTACCACTACCTACTATCGAGCGGCATGATCGGTGTTAATGAATGTATTAGTTTCGTTAAACAAACCAAATGTTATACCAAATGTAAGCATGTTTTATGAAAATAATGTACCTAGTATGCTAAGTGAACATACAAGGTAGAAATTAAAAACAATGTGTCCATATGCTACGAGAACATATGCAACAGAAATGCAATGTAAAACAATGTACTAAGTATGCAACAAATGAACATACATAGCATAAAATGTAATGTAAAACAATGTACTAAGTATGCTCTAAATGGACATACATAGCAAAAACATAATGAAATCATGTACTATAAGTGTACTAATGAACATAACAAGCATATGATATAAAATCATGAAAAACACGAAAGTAACAAGTAGGCACATGTGTTTCACCCCAAAACATTTGAAAACAGTAAAAGAGGGGTCTATGTACTCACTTGAGGGTGCTTAGAAGTCTTGAATAACAACCAAGCAAAGCTAGAGGGATCACGGAATCAAACGGCACCTAATATAGGTAACTATGTAAATAAACAGACCTAAATCGGAAGATCGGATAGAATGAGGTTTCGTAAACCAAATGAGTATAGGAACTCATGCAATATGGTTTAACAAAGCCTACATTCTAAAATGAAACCTAACCTAAGTGCTTACGACCCATTACGACCCGTTTAGGTAGCTTACGCTACTTTAACGTGTCATTCGCGTTAAACGCGTTCCGACCGCCTAACTAGTCCTATGACAAGTATTATATGCGTTAACATGTCTAATAATGTTGCCTAATCAGTTTAGATGTCAAAATTTAGGTTACATATGCTTAAAATGAAATTATGCGTAAAAAGGGCATTTTGGTCATTTTTCCTAAGGCATATAATTTCCTATCATACAACTAAGTAGGCTAAGTGACCATAAAGTATAACCTCGGAAGGTTATTCCTTATGCAACTATGGTCACAATATGTGTTTGGTCGGATCCTAATGATCGACCAAACGGGTCGGGTTCGAAAGTCTAAGCGATTGTTTAGATCGCTTATCTTACGACCCTGTATAAGCACTAAACCTAAAGTGACAAGCTAAACATGTTAAAACATGTTTAACGAGGTTTGAAAACAAGTTTGGTATCAAAACAAAGGGTCTTGATACCCAAAAGTAGTTTGGTTGCAAAATACGCAAGAATACGCATTTTGACCGAAACTACGACTCGTCACTATACCTACATAATGTGGTAATCAGTAGGTATAGTCACAAAGGACTATAACCATCGTGATTATGCTCACGTTGCGAAGTTCAAACGAACTTTGTGTTGACCATAAACTGGTCAAAGCTGAAAGTCAAACACTTGTTTGACTTTCACGCTTAAAACGCGTAAAAGAACGAAAGAAAACTTACAACAGGTCCAAGAAATGGAGGTTTGATCTAGATATTCCCAGGTATGAAGTGTTTACACTTCAACTTAGAGAACAAATCAGATCAAGTGTGAGTTGTAGGGGTGGGGTATTTATAGATTTCGGAGAACCGTTAGGATCGTTTCTTGAAATCCGAGCTTCAATCTTGGCCCTCCATGTGTGCCCATGGTTTTGCAATACAAGGGGCATCCAAAACCAGTCCATAAATGTTGGTGCACTTAGTGTCTGTTAACTCCATCTTTAACAAGTCTTATGTCTTGATAGAATGAACAAGCACACAATTGGATTGAATTTAGGGTTAGATTGTATGTTAGTAGGGTGTTTCGCTTGAAAGGATAACATATGCAGTTCAAGCGAAACCAAGTGATCAGAGTTCGCTTGAAACTGATGTTGTGCACGTTCAAGCGAAACCCATTCGCTTGTCTTGTTCAAGCGAAACCCATCTGTCTATAAATAGGGGATGTGTGTCATTTGAAGCGATAGTCATTGGTGTTTGTGTGTGAGTCGAGGTGCTGCCGGATTTTTGTCAGAATTGATTGTAAAGACTCAGAATTGATTAATAGAAGAAGAATTGAAAGGAACAAAGCTGTTGTGACTTAGTTTACTCTGTTTCCGCCTTTGTAAACAAAGATGAACTGCCTTAACTGACTTTTAGGATCACGGAACCGATCCAACAAGTGGTATCAGAGCTCAGGACGAGGAGTTCATACCATAGCAGCTTGATTCTACCGGATTTTCTCATTTCTATTCACTTCTTCTCATACTTTTCTAATTTGAACGAGTTCTAACGGTTGAAATGGCCTGATTTTCACATATGTTGTGTAAAACATAGTATTAACAAATCCTACAAAGAATCAGATCAAAATACGAATTAAAACTGATAAAAAATGACATAAAACGGTGTTTCGCTTGAAATTGTACTTCGGAGTTTCGCTTGAAAATCACACGTTTCGCTTGAAAATCACACTTTCGCTTGAAAAACTCAAGCGAAATATCTTTAAAATACATCTTTCGCTTGAAAATACATCTTTCGCTTGAAAATACACCTTTCGCTTGAAATTTCAAGCGAACCAGGACCTTTCGCTTCAACAGGCCGTGTTTCGCTTGAATTGATTGATCTTGTTGCTTTCGCTTGAAGTCATTTTACTTCAAGTGGTTTCGCTTGAATCTGAATTTTTCAAAATCAAGAAAGTTCTAAGTGTTTGCTGATTTTTCAGGTACATTCAAGATGGATGATATTTTCATGAACCCGTTTAGCGACATGTATGCTTTTGCTGGAAATTATGGAGACGATACTTCTTCTAGCAACACAAATGAGAACTCGTCAAACACAAAGAAAAAGTTATCGGATGCCTTGGAGGTTGAAAGTGCTTTCGGAACCTATAACAAACCCCGAAGTTGATGGCTATAGAAGAATACAGTCGGTGGGCAAAGAAATTTGAGGATTGGTTGATGGCCTTTGCTTTTCCTAGTTGGAAGAGTCTAAAAAATGGATACCATGATGGATGCAAACGTGGCGAAAGCTTAACTTCACCTGAAGAGATAGAATCATTTGTTGCTAAGCAGAAATGTGTTGCGTTGCTGTTTCAATCTGTTCGAGAAGATATAATATCTTTGATCGAATACTCTAGTGCTGAAGATCTCTGGGATAAGTTGAAAACCAAATGTTTAGGAAGCACAGAAATTGTGAAGAACAAAAAGAAACTTCTTAGAAAAGAGTTTGATTTGTTTGGGTGTTTAAAGAATGAATCAGTTTGTAAAATGATTGAGAGGTTTGGGCACCTGAAGCTGGAACTGGCGAGATATGGGATTTCCTATACTGAAGATGAGTTAGTTGACAAATTGTTTGATTCGTTGCCAGATGAGATGGATTGGCAATATTATGCGTTGATGCTAAAGAATACTATCAAGCCGCCAGAAGTGTTGACAGTAGACTTGCTGATTGGGAGACTAGAGAGTCACGAGTTGGAATTAAAGAAGACACACAAAGTCAATCATTCGTCTTATCAGCAGAACTTGGATTTGTATTATCCAAAGAGCATGATGCCAAAGAGTACATCTCCCAAGACAGCTTTTTCTGCCGAAAATGTTAACATATCAAACAAAGAAAGTCAAAGCAGTGGATTTCACAGTGGATCTTCGTCATCTGCAAATCATTCTGATGCAAAGAACTTATTTCAATGCAACATCGCTGTAGACTTAAAGAACGCTCAGAACTTCAGCGAGGAGTCTGCCAAACAACAGATGGTTTTCCTAGCATCGGTACTGGAATCGTATGAAAGCCTTATAGCAGGGAAGATTGGCAACACCAACCTAACAAAAGAGGACTATGATCTAATAGATCCTGAAGAAATGGAACTGATCGACATAAGGTGGTGTATGGCCAGTGCAGTTCGTCGAGCACAGCGTTTCATGGAGATAACCGAGAGGAAGTCAATTGGTGGACCATCTACCAAGTTGGGCTTTGATAAGTCCAAGGTGACGTGCTTCAAGTGCAAACAGAAAGGTCACTTTAAGCGTGAATACAGAAACGCGTATGCTGATGAGTCTGAAAACCCATTTAGAGAAGACTACTACAAGAAGGCAATATATCATCAGAATAAATCGGAGCCGCCAAGAATGAAGCAGATTGAAGATAACAAAGAAAAATCTAGAGCTCTTGCGGTAATTCACGACGATGAAGGTTTCGACTGGAGCGAGTTGTTACCTGAAGAGGATGCGGTTGGATATGCTTTCATGGCAAAAACTGAACCTATTCCTTGGAAAGATAACAGAACTGAAGAACAAAAGTATAATCACAGAAAGCTGTTAGCCACGAACAAATTGATCAGAATATCTGGTATCTATTCTGAAGCAAAAAGAGCAAAAAGATGGGATCCAGACAGAGAATGTTATCTTGACCCTATGGAAACATTGCTATTGATCATAACACTCTTGATGTGGAAACCATAATCAAAGAGTACAAAGTTGAAGATGATTATTGGCAGAAGAAATGGTGGGGAAGCGGAGAAGAAGAAGAGAAAGAGAAGAAGGAGAAAGAAGAGAAAGAGAAGTCAAAGAAGATTGATAATGGAATCATTGACACGACGCAGGAGTTGAATGCTGAAAACATGGGAAAAATGGCTGACAAGGTGCTGGCTGCTAAGGCACTTGAGGTAGATTCTAAATCCGTCTACGAGTCTAAAAGCCAGGTCAATTTAAACGCGTCAACGACTGAGTCAGGTAAGAAAGTCAGTGGTGATGTTGACTGCAAAAATTGCATCAAAGAATGCAAGGTTTGTAGTACAAACACTTATCTCAAAGGTAAGAAGATTGAGGATCTGACTGCTAAAGTCAGAAGTGTTGAGGATCAAATCCTTAATCGTGACAAAATGGTGAAAGCTTCAACTGAACGATTAAAAGAATTAACTAACAAACTTGAAACTGATAAAATTGATCAAGAAAAGGTTAGGAAAGAAAATGAGAGGTTAGTTCTTGAAAATCGTCAGATCACTGAAAAATTTGAGAAGCTTAAAAGCACGGTTAAAGATAATGATGATAGAAACGGTAAAACATACAAAGAAAATTGCCAATTGCAATGTGTTTTGAGAATCAAAGAAGAATTAATCAACAAACAATTGGATGAGATCGCTAAATTGAAACTTCAGTTTGAAGAAGCCAATATTGAGAATGAGCGTATCAATTTGAAATTGAACAGTTACAACTCTGCAAGCTTTGTTTTGCAACACATTATTCCCAAACCCATCGGGAAAGACAAAGCAGGCGAAGATGTATACTGTGATGGAACCGGGGTGGGTTTTCATCAAGTTCCACCACCAGTTCTAGACAATTATTCGAAAAAGCAATCTGGGTTGGTTAATCTTGAGGAAGAAAATGAAGTCAAACTTCCTGATTCAATTGATGTGACATTTTCTTCATCATCATCTGATGATAGTGTTCAAACTGAGATTGTTAAAGGCATGGCTGAAAGTGTTTTGGATAGTGATTCAGCTGAGGATGAAAAATGTTTTCTGGACAATTACATTCAGAAACCAAAATCCAAAAACAACTTAGGTGATGAACCGGGTCTTGTCATGTACAAGATGGCTGGATCTGATAAGTTGTATTCGGATTCTGAGTTTTCTCTGGAGAATGTAAATGTTTCAAAATTGACAAATGTGTTCAAAATGGTTGAAATTGATGTCACACCCCGACCACGTGGAACATACAAAACGTGGCGGAAATATCGGGGAGTGTTGTAACAGAATTAATTGTTTCAAATCCATGGCAATAGAAGTTTCGTTTTATTGATTAAAAGTGTTACAATGTCTTAACAAACAAAGAAATACAACATAATTAACTAGTCTTGCATCTTTTATTGTCACTAAAGCCCAAGTCTGTCTATGTGTATCTTGAACATCTTATGCAACAGCTCCTGAAAAACACATGTGAAAATAGGTACGTCAGCATAAAAATGCCTGTGAGATACATAGGTTTTGTGAAAATAAGATTCATGACTTATGTTTGAGAAAATGTTTAGTCATGAACCTTGTTATTTGCTTTGTCTTTTAAATCATTTGAAAAATGATAAGATCAGATGATAAGTATAAATAAATGTAAGGTTAAATGAATAACCAAGTAAAATGTGTTTGCATAAGATAAGTTGTTTATAAATCAATGTCTTGTGAAAAGTATGTTATTTGTATAAAATGTTCTATGTCTCAAACTGAAATGATTCAAATAACGTTACGTCATGTAATACCATACAAACACTTATATATAGGAAGTACCAGCGGCGTATCCACCATGCTTGTATCATATTACACACGCCTCGTTACTTAATCACTTAATCAAACCAAACCAAACAATGTAAAATGTTCATGTCAAGATGTAAATCATGTCAAAATGTCTAAGTTAAATATCCATGTCAAATGTCTATGTCAAATATCCATGTCAAATGTCTATGTCAAATATCCATGTCAAATGTCTATGTCAAATATCCATGTCAAATGTCTATGTCAAAATATCCATGTATGGCAAGTGAAAGGTCTCAACTAAACCATATGCACAAAAACAAAGTATTGAAGTAAAACTTGGTTTAAATCAAAGCTATGTTTTGTGTAAATGCATGCAAATATTTAATATGTACATTTATGCGGTATTGTGAAAATGCATACATCCAAGCCTGGCGACTGTGGTGATAAAACCCTTTAAACAAATTAAAGGTCTATCTGTCTTAATGTCAACGAATTCGGTCATTCCTTTCTGTCCCCTTTCCCTGGGATGTCCGGAACGGGAGTTGTCAATTCCTATGGTACCACTACCTACTAACGAACGGCGTAGCTAATGTTAATGGATATATTATCCCATGTAAACAAACCAAATGTCATAACAAAATGTGAGCATGTGAAAAACAATGCACTAAGTATGTAATCAAATGAACATACATAGCGTGAAATGTCATGTAAAACGATGTACTAAGTAATGCACACAATGGGCATACCTAGCATGAAATGTCATGTAAAACGATGTACTAAGTAATGCACACAATGGGCATACCTAGCATGAAATGTCATGTAAAACAATGTACCAAGTAATGCACACAATGGGCATACCTAGCATGAAATGTCATGTAAAACAATGTACCAAGTAATGCACACAATGGGCATACCTAGCATGAAATGTCATGTAAAACAATGTACCAAGTAATGCACACAATGGGCACACCTAGCAGGAAATGTCATGTAAAACAATGTACCAAGTAATGCACACAATGGGCACACCTAGCATAAGATGTAATGAAATCATGTACTATAATGTACTAATGAACATAGCATGTATATGATGTGAGAACAGGAAAGCATGAAAGTAACAAGTAGGCACATGTGTTCCACCCCAAAACAGTTTGGAAAACAGTAAAAGAGGGGTCTATGTACTCACCTGAGATTGCTCAGTTGTCTAAAGATAACCACCAAGCAGTGCTAGAGATCTCGGAATCAAACGGCACCTAATATAGGTAACTATGTTAAATAATCGGACCTAAATCGGAAGACTGGGTAGCATTAGGGTTTGTAAACCAAACGAGTGTGGAGATTCGTGTGATATGGTTTAACAAAGCCTACATACTAAATGAAACTTAACCTAATTGTATACGACCCATTACGACCCGTTTAGGAAGCTTATGCTACTTTAACGCGTCGTGCGCGTGAAACGCGTTCGGACCGCCTAACTAGTCCTATGACAAGTGTTATATGCCTAAACATGTTACATAATCAGTTATGTGATAAAAGTTTAGGTTACATATGCTTAATTACCAATTATACATGAAAAGGGTATTCTGGTAATTTACCTAAGGCATATAAACTACCTATCATACAACTACTTAAACGATGTGACCATAGGGTATAACCTCGGAAGGTTATGCCCTATACTAGGGTCACCTAATGTATTTGGTCGGATCCTAATGATCGACCAAATGGGTCGGGTTCGAGGTATAAGCGATTTATCAGATCGCTTACCCTACGACCCTAGACAACGTGGTAATCAGTAGGCATAGTCCCAAAGGACTATAACCATCGTGATTACAATCACGTTGCGAAGTTCAAACGAACTTCGCATTGACCATTACTGGTCAACGCTGAAAGTCAAACAAAGTTTGACTTTCTGACTCGAAAAGCAGTAAAATAAGGAAAAGAACGAAAGAATACTTACGAAGGGTCCCCGAATGCTAATCCCGATCCAAGAACTCAGGTATGAAACAATGGTTTCAACTTAGAGCTCTCAAAATCAGAATTCTAGTGAGAAATGCAATGGGGGTGGATGGGTATATATAGTTTTCGGGTAACCGTTAGGATCGTTTCATGGAAAACGTGCCATGATCCCATCCGTACAAGTGTCGGAAAGTTGTGGTGGCTTAAATTGGTCCTTATCAGCTGATTAGGCAAGTGGTGAGTGTGTGGTTGTGGTTAAAACAGCTGCAAACAGGCTGTTAATACACTGCATCTGGTCTGCAGGTTGCCTTACGGACCTCAAAGCTGCCAATGTTGAGGTCCGTATGGTAACAACTTTGGCAGATTTACAATTTTGGTCCCTGCAGTGCAATTAGCCCATTTTCGACACGTTTAAGGCCCGTTAACCCCATTTCAAAGCTCTAAAATGAAGTTAAAGTATAGGGAACTTAAAATGTGTTCAAAAATATCTCGGATGTCGGTTCGTTTGGTCGTACGAACGCGATGTTCGCTTAATTACGACGGAATGCGCACAAGCGCGAAAAACGATCCAAATGACGCGACGAATGTATTTTTCTTATGGCGAACACTAAAATATAATATAGTCATGCTTATATAAATTTTTGGATGTCCGGATGTATTCAGAACGTAAGTTATGCGCGAAAATGCAAACTTGTGCACTTTTTGGCACTTTTAGTCCCTGAATGACCCAAAAGTTTATTTTAGCACACCGAACCCCTCAAAGCCTATTTCTAAGCTATGTAAAGGATATTTATGGTATGTTTAACTTATGGTCATGTTCCGGAAGGTCTGTTACAGTTCAAATTGGCATACTTTCGCAGTTTGTCAAATTTAGTCCCTGTAAACGATTTAACTTGATTTCACCACACCAAACCTTCCAAAACTTATTTCTAAGTTATGTAAAGGTTATTTAAGGTATGTTAAGCCTATTTCACTATTCCGGAGTGTTCGTTGGATTAAACTGGTTATATCTACTCATCAGAGCGCGTATAACCCTCCAGAAAGCGATTTAAAGCTTGAAATTGAACGAGAATTGATATGTGCAAATGATACACATATTTTTACAAATCCCAAGTATGAAATATAATATTTCGTTGGTTTGGTATTTGTTTGATGGTCGTGGAGGCACAGGTGTTACAGTCTCCCCTACTTTAGGAAATTTCGTCCCGAAATTTATTTAGAGGAAACTTGTAAGAGTTTAAAACATGAAGTTGAAAAGATCGAACAACATTGGTTTGGGTTCTGAACTTCTAGTAACTTTAATAACATCATGATTGCAATGTAAGAGGGATACTTATATACAAGGATATGAAGCGTCATTGGTGCGTCCACCGTACCTCCATTACATCGTTCTCATTTCGTTATTGTTGTCACTATCGGTTCTTACACATAAAAAAAATCTTACTGGATTTCTGTGCACTAAATCTCATAATTATGTGCGCATCCATAATTAGAGAATTCCTTGCACAGTTCACACAGTCTATTTTATAATGTGTAGGGCAAAACCAAATGAAAAATCCTGTGATGAGCGTGACTTAGACCGCCATAGAGTCCTTTAGACTAAATCAATAAATGATTTAAATAGACTATCAAGGAGTCTGTTCAGCTACATCACTAGATGTCATTCTTTAACCAAATTGTGAATCAATCTTTTTGATTAGACCACTAAAGGGTCTCTTATGAATCATGGAGTGGTACTATATAATCCAAGGGTCTTAACTATTACATAGAAGCCCATTTAAGGATTAAAGGTAGTACCTTTTGAATATCCTGCTACGAATCCCTCATATGAAGATATGAAAGATCCTGCAAGGATTTGGATATAGAATATCCAGAGTATTAAAAACACCAAAAAATGCATAAAAGAAAACATGAGATGAATAAACACATAGTCACATAACCACAAAATTGTTTAACTAGAAGTTTGTTCTGCTAACAGAGTACATGTATTTAAAGCACACTAGGAATCCATCTCGTGGATTTCATTTGGTACTTTAAACATTATCAAGAATCTAACTATAAAGATAGAAAGATCTTTAAAAGAAAAAATTCGATTTCGATTATAAGGAACCGAAATGTTCGAATTTAGGTAAATAAGGAATCCAATTAAGGACTCTGATTTGAATGATGATCATCCACAAGGATCTAATTGTGAAAATAAAAAGATCCCTTATGGATTTTAGAAGTTGAAGATGTTTTGAAACCTTGCACTGGACGTGCTTATGTCAAAACATGAAGTAAAAATGCTTATGAAATTGAGATGCTTGATATGTCAAGGCGACATATGAAGCAGAATTTTGAAGGTTAAGTCAATGTATGAGGAAAATATTTTTGAAAACTATGCATGGGGTTCTTTTAAGAAAAAGGTGTTTAACGTTTTTGAAACCTTATATATAATACTTTTGAAATAAAGTAGGTGTATTAGGTAGATATATTTACAAAAATGTTTTTAAAATCATGCGAGATGAATTTTGAAATTATGTATAAGGTTTTTGAAAGACATTAATGATGCTTTTCGAAATCATGCACTTGATCAAAAATGTATTGTGTTAATATTGTCTTTAGACTATATGAAATATTTTGAAATTAGAAAGGTTGGTTTTGATAACATGGCCAATGTTTTTGAAATAACATAGACAATGCATCTAGAAAAATTGTTTTCAAACTATATGAAATGTTTTGAGATCATGAAGATTGTTTTGAAATACTGGTACTGTGTATGTTGAAAAATCAAAACGTAATGGGTACGAGATTTGAAAATACCCTTAGTTATCTAACCAAGGATTTAAAGGCACAGATGTGCGAAAAGCACGATTACTCATAATGTCACTTAGTTTTCTGTACTTTGTTTCTTAGAGTGAAACGAGTACTTGAAATTTCCGAGGGAATCATGAGCAATCATTTGAAAGAGAGAAATTACAAGAGTAGTTTGTAAGGTACATAGTTCCTTGATGTAGGTATCATATGAAAAGTCATACACACATGTAACTACACTCGTATATCAGAATTGTGAACAACAACTTTTATTTATAAACAAAACAGATTGTTTCACCTTACAAGGATAACAAAAGAACAAAAGCATAAGACAGCAACATCTTCTACTCAGCCAACTGCTCATCCGTGGGTCAAATTTGCATTAGCAAGCTTTGGGCAATCCCTTAGGAAATGGCCCATCTCGCCACAGTTATAGCAAAGCCCTCGTGAGAAACGAGCTTGAGCAGGAGTGTCGCCAGCTTGACTTGGTACAGCTGCAGTTGGGCAAACCCTTGCTGTATGACCTATAAGTTCACAAATCTGACATTTGCGGCACTTCACATTAGGGTGATGATGAAGGGTACATTGGTTGCACAAGGGTTCAATTCCGTTGTATGGCTTCCTAGCTGGTGGCCTTGCCACATGGCTAGGTCCCGCTTGATTAGGTGTAACCGTTGCGGGTTTCCTTGAAGCCTTACGCTTCCTTGACTTTGGTGTAGTCTTGACTTCTGCTTCCTTTGGTGGCTCTTGAGTGGCTTCATTGTCGAGACGAGAGGCTTCATTGTTAAGACGAGCCATGGCAATACCTAAATCCACAGTCCTCTGAATCACTTCGCCAATTTGCTGGACAAATTTGGCTGTTCGCTCGGGCATTTGACCAGTGCCAAGAGGAATAGACATTCTAGAAGAAAATGAAAGACAGAGGAAGAAACGAGTGAAAGGTTATTGGATAATCAATACAGAATGGTAACGAATGAAAATTGTGATCATTTGTTTGTTACCTAAGGCAAACAAATGAGATGGTGACAAATCAAAGTAAATAGGTCAAAAATAATGTATCGCGAAGACATGCTCGCCTATAAGTGAACACTCATCCCAAGAATTCCCAGGTAAGCACAACTGGTCTCGCATCTGATGAGATGTATACGAAGTGCTTGCCTAGACAGAAAACTCAGAATACAGGCATTCACCCTTCCAGTTTGCACGTGTTCACATTATTTAAAACCCAAAACCTTGATGAAATTTGAAAACTCAAAGGGTTTCAAAACCATATAATAGAGAGTTCAAAACCTTAAAATAGAGGGTTCAAAACCTAGTAATCAATCATCCTAGAACAGATGATTAGTTTTCAAAGAGGTTTTGAAATTTATGTTCTTGTTGTGGTTGTCGCCTAAGGATAGGTGACGGTATTGTTTTATGACTAAACGCAAGTAAACTCGCGTTAGGGTCCTAAGAAGGTTATAGACTAGGTCAAAGCATTACTAATTACTAATAACCTAATTCCCTATAACCATTGGCTCTGATACCATCTTTTCTGTCACACCCCGACCACGTGGAACATACAAAACGTGGCGGAAATATCGGGGAGTGTTGTAACAGAATTAATTGTTTCAAATCCATGGCAATAGAAGTTTCGTTTTATTGATTAAAAGTGTTACAATGTCTTAACAAACAAAGAAATACAACATAATTAACTAGTCTTGCATCTTTTATTGTCACTAAAGCCCAAGTCTGTCTATGTGTATCTTGAACATCTTATGCAACAGCTCCTGAAAAACACATGTGAAAATAGGTACGTCAGCATAAAAATGCCTGTGAGATACATAGGTTTTGTGAAAATAAGATTCATGACTTATGTTTGAGAAAATGTTTAGTCATGAACCTTGTTATTTGCTTTGTCTTTTAAATCATTTGAAAAATGATAAGATCAGATGATAAGTATAAATAAATGTAAGGTTAAATGAATAACCAAGTAAAATGTGTTTGCATAAGATAAGTTGTTTATAAATCAATGTCTTGTGAAAAGTATGTTATTTGTATAAAATGTTCTATGTCTCAAACTGAAATGATTCAAATAACGTTACGTCATGTAATACCATACAAACACTTATATATAGGAAGTACCAGCGGCGTATCCACCATGCTTGTATCATATTACACACGCCTCGTTACTTAATCACTTAATCAAACCAAACCAAACAATGTAAAATGTTCATGTCAAGATGTAAATCATGTCAAAATGTCTAAGTTAAATATCCATGTCAAATGTCTATGTCAAATATCCATGTCAAATGTCTATGTCAAATATCCATGTCAAATGTCTATGTCAAATATCCATGTCAAATGTCTATGTCAAAATATCCATGTATGGCAAGTGAAAGGTCTCAACTAAACCATATGCACAAAAACAAAGTATTGAAGTAAAACTTGGTTTAAATCAAAGCTATGTTTTGTGTAAATGCATGCAAATATTTAATATGTACATTTATGCGGTATTGTGAAAATGCATACATCCAAGCCTGGCGACTGTGGTGATAAAACCCTTTAAACAAATTAAAGGTCTATCTGTCTTAATGTCAACGAATTCGGTCATTCCTTTCTGTCCCCTTTCCCTGGGATGTCCGGAACGGGAGTTGTCAATTCCTATGGTACCACTACCTACTAACGAACGGCGTAGCTAATGTTAATGGATATATTGTCCCATGTAAACAAACCAAATGTCATAACAAAATGTGAGCATGTGAAAAACAATGCACTAAGTATGTAATCAAATGAACATACATAGCGTGAAATGTCATGTAAAACGATGTACTAAGTAATGCACACAATGGGCATACCTAGCATGAAATGTCATGTAAAACGATGTACTAAGTAATGCACACAATGGGCATACCTAGCATGAAATGTCATGTAAAACAATGTACCAAGTAATGCACACAATGGGCATACCTAGCATGAAATGTCATGTAAAACAATGTACCAAGTAATGCACACAATGGGCATACCTAGCATGAAATGTCATGTAAAACAATGTACCAAGTAATGCACACAATGGGCACACCTAGCAGGAAATGTCATGTAAAACAATGTACCAAGTAATGCACACAATGGGCACACCTAGCATAAGATGTAATGAAATCATGTACTATAATGTACTAATGAACATAGCATGTATATGATGTGAGAACAGGAAAGCATGAAAGTAACAAGTAGGCACATGTGTTCCACTCCAAAACAGTTTGGAAAACAGTAAAAGAGGGGTCTATGTACTCACCTAAGATTGCTCAGTTGTCTAAAGATAACCACCAAGCAGTGCTAGAGATCTCGGAATCAAACGGCACCTAATATAGGTAACTATGTTAAATAATCGGACCTAAATCGGAAGACTGGGTAGCATTAGGGTTTGTAAACCAAACGAGTGTGGAGATTCGTGTGATATGGTTTAACAAAGCCTACATACTAAATGAAACTTAACCTAATTGTATACGACCCATTACGACCCGTTTAGGAAGCTTATGCTACTTTAACGCGTCGTGCGCGTGAAACGCGTTCGGACCGCCTAACTAGTCCTATGACAAGTGTTATATGCCTAAACATGTTACATAATCAGTTATGTGACAAAAGTTTAGGTTACATATGCTTAATTACCAATTATACATGAAAAGGGTATTCTGGTAATTTACCTAAGGCATATAAACTACCTATCATACAACTACTTAAACGATGTGACCATAGGGTATAACCTCGGAAGGTTATGCCCTATACTAGGGTCACCTAATGTATTTGGTCGGATCCTAATGATCGACCAAATGGGTCGGGTTCGAGGTATAAGCGATTTATCAGATCGCTTACCCTACGACCCTAGACAACGTGGTAATCAGTAGGCATAGTCCCAAAGGACTATAACCATCGTGATTACAATCACGTTGCGAAGTTCAAACGAACTTCGCATTGACCATTACTGGTCAACGCTGAAAGTCAAACAAAGTTTGACTTTCTGACTCGAAAAGCAGTAAAATAAGGAAAAGAACGAAAGAATACTTACGAAGGGTCCCCGAATGCTAATCCCGATCCAAGAACTCAGGTATGAAACAATGGTTTCAACTTAGAGCTCTCAAAATCAGAATTCTAGTGAGAAATGCAATGGGGGTGGATGGGTATATATAGTTTTCGGGTAACCGTTAGGATCGTTTCATGGAAAACGTGCCATGATCCCATCCGTACAAGTGTCGGAAAGTTGTGGTGGCTTAAATTGGTCCTTATCAGCTGATTAGGCAAGTGGTGAGTGTGTGGTTGTGGTTAAAACAGCTGCAAACAGGCTGTTAATACACTGCATCTGGTCTGCAGGTTGCCTTACGGACCTCAAAGCTGCCAATGTTGAGGTCCGTATGGTAACAACTTTGGCAGATTTACAATTTTGGTCCCTGCAGTGCAATTAGCCCATTTTCGACACGTTTAAGGCTCGTTAACCCCATTTCAAAGCTCTAAAATGAAGTTAAAGTATAGGGAACTTAAAATATGTTCAAAAATATCTCGGATGTCGGTTCGTTTGGTCGTACGAACGCGATGTTCGCTTAATTACGACGGAATGCGCACAAGCGCGAAAAACGATCCAAATGACGCGACGAATGGATTTTTCTTATGGCGAACACTAAAATATAATATAGTCATGCTTATATAAATTTTTGGATGTCCGGATGTATTCAGAACGTAAGTTATGCGCGAAAATGCAAACTTGTGCACTTTTTGGCACTTTTAGTCCCTGAATGACCCAAAAGTTTATTTTAGCACACCGAACCCCTCAAAGCCTATTTCTAAGCTATGTAAAGGATATTTATGGTATGTTTAACTTATGGTCATGTTCCGGAAGGTCTGTTACAGTTCAAATTGGCATACTTTCGCAGTTTGTCAAATTTAGTCCCTGTAAACGATTTAACTTGATTTCACCACACCAAACCTTCCAAAACTTATTTCTAAGTTATGTAAAGGTTATTTAAGGTATGTTAAGCCTAATTCACTATTCCGGAGTGTTCGTTGGATTAAACTGGTTATATCTACTCATCAGAGCGCGTATAACCCTCCAGAAAGCGATTTAAAGCTTGAAATTGAACGAGAATTGATATGTGCAAATGATACACATATTTTTACAAATCCCAAGTATGAAATATAATATTTCGTTGGTTTGGTATTTGTTTGATGGTCGTGGAGGCACAGGTGTTACAATTGATTTGTCTGAAGTAAAGAGTTTAAAACAAACAAAAAGGCAAATAAATTTTGAGAAAGATAAAGCTTACTATAAAAAGCATGTTGTTCCACCACGTTTTTATAATAACAATCAAAACAATTGGTCGGGTGGATATCAGGGTGGTAAGAACTATCAAAGAAAGAATTTTCAAAACAAGAAGTTTGCTGAAAAGAAGGTGTGTGTGAACGGTTCAAGTTCCCTTTCTGATGAGGAAAATGAAATCTTTTCGAAATCAAATGAAATTTTTTTTGAGAAGAGGGTCTCACAACCTTAGTCTGAAGGCATAAGTCGGGTAGTTGATACTCGTACGTGTTTTAGATGCAACAAAGTTGGTCACATTGCAAGAAATTGCACCAACTCTAAGCCTAAGACTGAAGTTGTTGAGAGTAGTAAGAAGAAGGTTGAAAAAAAAGGCAAAGCTCCAATGGTTGTTGAGAAAATTTTGAAAAATGAGAAATCAAAAATCAAAATTGAACCTGTTAAGAACTTGGTAACTAAAAATGACAAATTTTATAAACGGGTTGCATCATCTCAACAAACATGGAAGCCAAAAGTGGTTGAAAAACCAAAGGTTGCAGAGTCGGAAAAACAATCGTCTTCCACCACACTCGTAAAGATGAATGTTCCTTTGGATTATTATGAAAAGTTGGAGAAACAATCTTCTACTCCACCAGAGAAGAAGAATGTTCAAAAGAAAAATCAACCAACCGGTCAACTTAAAATAGATGAGTTTTTCTTATACAAAAAGGTTGAGATTGGATCAGTTGAAAGTTTAAAAATGAATGATAAAAATTTTCCGCCACTTTACACTACAAAATCTCACATTAAAGTCCAGTTACCTGAGTCAAAAGAGGCTTGGGTGGCATCAAAATCTCACTAAAGATTTTGGACTTGCCGGAGCTTCCTAGTTGGTAATTGTGAAGCATGATTCGGCATCTTTATTGAATTGTTTGTGATATGTGCAGGAACTTCCGAGACTTGTTTCACGATGGATTATGGACAGTGGAGCGTCTCGACATATGACAGGGAAGACTGGATTGTTGTATGATATTAGAAATATCAATGGAGGTTATGTTGGATTCGCTGGAAATCAAGGTGGTAGAATTGTTGGTGAAGGAACGTTATCCAATGGGATTGTTACGTTTGAAAGAGTTAACTACATTGCTGAGCTGGAAAATAATATGCTGAGCATCTCGCAGATTTGTGACAGGATGTATACCACTCACTTCACAGACAAAGAATGTTTGATCTTGAAACCAGGATTTGTTATCCCTGAAGAATGGATTATCATGAGGGCACCAAGAGTCAATGATCTGTACGTGTTGGACATGAGTGTAGCTACTACAACCACGAGTCAGGCTCATTGCTTTGTGTCTAGAGCAACAGAGAAAGAATCGAAGTTGTGGCACCGGAAGATGGGGCATATACATCTTAGAAAAATGAATCACTTGGTACACAATGATTTGGTTCTTGGAGTTAATATCAAAGGTTTTCATCTGGAAGGGGAGTGCATTAGTTGCGTCAAAGGCAAGCAGAAGAAAAAGTCACACCCTAAAAAGCAAATTAATTCAGTTTCCAGACCGTTAGAGAGACTACATATGGATTTGTTTGGTCCTGTAAACGTCAAAAGTATTACAAGGGATCTCTATTGTCTTGTGGTTACTGATGATTATTCCAGATTTTCGTGGGTATCATTTTTTAAGTCGAAAGATGAAACGTTTGATAGTTTGATGGCGTTGTTCAGAAAGATTGAAAATTTGTACCAAAGGCGTATCAAAAGAATCAGAAGTGATAATGGTACTGAATTCAAGAACAACAAGATGGAAGAATATTGTGATGAAAAAGGTATATTGCATGAGTTTAGTGCTCCATACACTCCGCAGCAGAATGGAGTCGCAGAACGCAAAAACAGGACGCTAATCGAAACGGCTAGAACAATGCTTGCTGATTCAAAGCTACCGATAAATTTTTGGGCAGAAGCAGTTTCCGCCGCATGCTATACACTCAACCGGGTTCTCACTGTAAAGAAATTTAACAAGACATGCTTTGAATTGATCAATAACCGCAAACCGAACTTGAAGTTTTTAGAACCGTTTGGGTCTCCTTGTACAGTTCTAGAGCCTTTTGGTAAGTTTGGTCCAAAGAGTATTGAAGGAATATTTGTGGGATACTCAAGTCCACAAAGATGTGTCTTTGTTCCAAGTCTGAAGCAGATCATCGAAGCACAACATGTTGAGTGTCAGGGGTATACTATGCCGCCTCAAAATCCCGGTGATTCATGGCGTTTTAATTACGATAAATTGTGGGATTCGTTTGACATGGAAGAAGAACAGGATGAAGAAGAAGACTTCTTTGATGAGTTGGATATTCTAAGAGAGTATGAAGAATCGCAGGAAAGGTTTCCTGCTGAGTATTTAAGAAGACCGCGACGAGCTTCAAATGATGATGAAGCAGGTCCAAGCAATGCTGGTGAACATGATGATGTCCAACAAAATGAAGTTGCTCAAGATAATCAGTCGGCACAGATTGATAATCAAGAATCTGAGAACATGCCAGTATTTGATCGTGGTGATTCAGATTCTGAGGGGGAGCAAATTCAGATCTCAAATCAAACAAACCCAGTCAGTGAACAAGATGCAAATCAGAATGTTACTAATCTGGAAGGTGATGTAGATGTTCCAGGTGAAGTGATGCCACGAAATCTTTCATATCATCCAGAGGAATTGATCATTGGAGAATTGCAGACAGGCGTCCGCACTCGAAGACAGATTGATAAAGGGCTTACATGTTTTTATACAAAAGTTGCTCCTTTGCAAACTGAATTCTCATTGAGTTGTTTTATCTCGCAGGTTGAACCAAGGACTTACAAAGAGGCGCTTACTGAAGATTCTTGGGTCAATGCGATGCAGGAGGAACTGAGCCAATTCGAAAAGTTGGGAGTGTGGAAGTTAGTGGACTTGCCTGATGGTCAAAGGAAGATCAACACCAAATGGGTGTTCAAGTGTAAGAGAGACGATAGAGGAGTTGTGGTTCGTAACAAAGCTCGACTCGTAGTCCAGGGTTTCAGTCAGCAGGAGGGTATAGATTTCACTGAAGTGTATGCTCCGGTTGCTAGACTAGAAGCAATCAGAATCTTCCTAGCATTTGCATCTTGGAAAAACTTCAAAGTATATCAGTTAGATGTAAAATCGGCTTTTCTCTATGGAAAGGTAAAGGAGGAGGTTTATGTCGGTCAGCCACCGGGCTTCACCGATCCAATCCACAAAGACAAGGTCTATTTGCTAGACAAAGCGCTGTATAGTTTACACCAGGCCCCGAGAGCTTGGTACGAGACATTGTCTCAACACCTGCTAGCCAACAGCTTCATCCGTGGAAAAGTGGATGCCACTCTCTTCACCAAAGTAGTCGATGGTCATCTTCTGATAGTTCAAATATACGTGGACGACATCATATTTGGGTCAACTAATGAAAATTTGTGCAAAGATTTCGAAAGAGTTATGAAGCAGAAATTTGAAATGTCATCGATGGGTGAGATGAAATTCTTTTTGGGACTGCAGGTTGATCAACTACCCAAATGAATTTTCATACATCAAACGAAGTATGTTCATGATATCTTGGAGAAATTCGGGATATCAGGTTCTACTCCAGCTTCCACCCCATTAGCAATGAATCATGGGATAAACCCTGATCTCACCGGAGAGAAGGTAGATGAAACGATGTATCATTCCATGATCGGATCGCTGATGCATTTGACAGCTTCAAGACCCGATATTATGTACCCAACCTGCCTCGCAGCAAGATTTCAATCTAACCCGAGAGCTTCGCATATGGTGATTGTGAAAAGGATATTACGCTACCTGAAAGGAACTCCATCATTGGGGTTGTGGTATCCAAGAGAAGGCTATTTTACGCTCGAAGGGTATTCCGATTCCGATTTCAGATGCTGCAAAGTTAATGCTAAATCAACAACAGCAGGTTGCCAGTTTTTCGGATCACGATTTGTTACTTGGCAATGAAAAAAGCAAACCTCTGTGGCTTTATCCACATGTGAAGCGGAGTATGTATCTGCTAGCAGTTGCTGCTCTCATATCTTGTGGATCCAGCAACAGATGCGCGACTATGGTTTGCAATTTCTAAACACCCCTATCTTTGTTGATAATGAGGCAGCGATTAACATTACAAAAAATCCAGTTCATCACGCTAAAACGAAACACATAGAGATTCGTCATCACTTCATTCGCGATTGTTTCGAGAAGAAGTTGATACGAATTGAGAAAATCCACACTGACGAGCAAAAAGCCGATTTACATACCAAAGCATTTGATAAAACACGTTTTAAATATTTGCTAAAACTGAATGGTATGAAGCTTTTATCGGTGTTGGAAGAGATCATTGGTGTTGATGAAGGAGACATTGTAGATGATGTTGAGAAGCAATCTGCAATGGTTTGTCGATTTTTTACCTGTTTTGGTATTTAAGGGGAGTATAGGGTAATATTTTAGAAAATACAAAAACATTAAAAAATGACAAAAATACAAAAACATGAGATATTTTTTTAAAATCCAAAAACAATAGAAAACCATAAAAGAGCTTGTGTAAAAAGGGAAAATGATAGTACATCGGCTTAACAGTCACGGTATGCTAAAGAAATGGAATGTTTAAATGAGTTAAACAGTTTCACTGATGATATGCCGATAGGTTTTTACACATTTAGTAGGTTTGTTCGGAATATAAACCTAAATCTTACTTACTTATTTCTTGGGGAACACTACTTGGATATATAGGTAACCCCTGAAATCTTGTTTGAAAGATTCCTTTTTCTGATATACTAGGTCTTTATACTCAGTGATATCTGGGGTATTATTCCGGGACTTCTGCTGAATGGAAGTTCTGACCTAGTCCTCGAATAATACTTTCCGCAATGCTTGAAACATAGCATCACCCTCAGCATATATGATAAGACAATAAAATTGCTTAGTAATGCTGTTGTAAAAAAGATCCTCTAAAGGGGACACACTCAAAAGTTGAGTCATGATCTCTCTGCTGAACGGTAGTTCTGACCTCAGCTCTCATGATTCTTCATAAATTATTAACCCCTTACAGATATCATTTGTGTTATAATCACCTGTAAGACTGAATATTGGGATCTGGATACGGGAGTATATTCAAGAGGTGGGACACACGTATAAGTTTAAGTCTCTAAAATACTAAATCCATATCCTGGACAAATTGAAATTTGTGTGGAAATTTAAAGTGGATCAGTATATCGACAATCTAAGTGAATTGTTTAATTCTGAGTATGTAATTGTAGCTTAACGGTACTTGTGACTTGTCGAATAGCTGATATGATTCCCTAACACGCTTAACCAAAAATATGTTTGTAAATAGTTTACTTTTATTGCTTTTTAGTTCTGTATTTCATTTCTAGTTTAGAAAGCTTTATTAAAAATCCAAAAAGATTTTTCATTTCTGCTTTATTTTTGACAAACCAAAGTGGAGAGTTGATCTTCAGATTCAAAAGCTGAAAGCAGATGCAGGAAGTTTCTGGGCTGGACAATGAGTTTGGAGCTAAACATGACGAGTTTGTGAAATTGGAAAGTTAAAGCAAGTTCATTAACTTGAAACTTGTAAATTTTCAGAACAAATTGACTAGAAGTCAGTGTGAATTGTCTCTGATCAACCAAGGTCATTAAGTTGGACTTGGTAGATTAATTGAGTAATCAGGGTCATTAACTAGAACCTGAGTACTTAAGTGGATTTCTAAACACTGAGGGTTAAAAGATAAATTTGGATTGAAACTGTTATTGTCATATATCTTATATTTAGGTAGAGATTGTGCAGGTAACATGAATCCCCATGGAAATGAAAATGACAAAGTTTGAACCAGAATTTAAAGCCCTAGTTTATCGAGAGGGGGAGTTTATGAAAGGGGGAGTTCACATTCTGGATCAACAGTTAATGGGGAGACTAAAGATGGAGCCAGGATGAGTTCCTGAACCTGTGAAGAGAGAGCTTTACAATGACAAATTTGGAGAAAGACAAAGACTAAAGACTTCAAGCCGAAGACTTCGTCAACATCCAAGGGGGAGTCTGTTGGTGCACTTAGTGTCTGTTAACTCCATCTTTAACAAGTCTTATGTCTTGATAGAATGAACAAGCACACAATAGGATTGAATTTAGGGTTAGATTGTATGTTAGTAGGGTGTTTCGCTTGAAAGGATAACATATGCAGTTCAAGTGAAACCAAGTGATCAGAGTTCGCTTGAAACTGATGTTGTGCACGTTCAAGCGAAACCCATTCGCTTGTCTCGTTCAAGCGAAACCCATCTGTCTTTAAATAGGGGATGTGTGTCATTTGAAGCGATAGTCATTGGTGTTTGTGTGTGAGTCGAGGTGCTGCCGGATTTTTGTCAGAATTGATTGTAAAGACTCAGAATTGATTAATAAAAGAAGAATTGAAAGGAATAAAGCTGTTGTGACTTAGTTTACTCTGTTTCCGCCTTTGTAAACAAAGATGAACTGCCTTAACTGACTTTTAGGGTCACGGAACCGATCCAACAATAAATTCAATGAAACCATGTGCAAAACAGTGGGAGCAGCTGGGTTTTATAAAAATGAAGTTTGCTGAGCTGGGGATGGCTTACGGACCGTAAGCAACTCCATACGGTCCGTAAGGACCCTATTTGCTGGCAGTAAGTTTGTAAAGTTGGCAGAACAGGCCCCTGCATCTCCAAACTTGATTTTTGATGCGTTTTGGCACGTTTAAGCACCGTTAACCCTATTTCAAGGCTCTAAAATGAAGTTAAAGTATTGGGAACTTAAAATATGCTCAAAAATATCTCGGATGTCGGTTCGTTTGGCCGTACGATCATGTTATTCGGTTAATTACGATGAAACACGAACGTACGTGAAAAACGATCCAAATTACGCGACGAATGGAATTTTATCATGCCAATCACTAAATCATAATATTTTAATGATTACATAAATTTTTGGATGTCTGTATGTATTCAGAACGTAAGATATGCGCGAAAATGCAAACTTATGCACTTTTTGAAGCTTTTAGTCCCTGAATGACCAAAAAGTTTATTTTAGCACACCGAACACCTCAAAGTGTCACACCCCTACCACGTTAAAACAACAAAACCGTGGCGGAAACATCGAGGAGTGTTGTAACAGAATCATCGTTTCAACAACCATGGTATTTAAAAGTTTTGTTTTATTGAATTATCAAATAATGTACATTGTCTCAAACCAAACAAACAAATTAAACATTTTCCACTATCGTTTTTATGTCACTAAGGCCACGTCTAAATGCTAAGTGAACATGCTCCCTAGCAATCATCGCGCAACATCAAGCATTACCACCTGAAACATATGTAAAAATAAAGTCAGCAAAGAAATGCTGGCGAGTACATAGGTTTTATAAGGGTATCAGAATCATGGCTCGTTTATATATTGCAATACCTTGAAAACCTTGTTTTGAAAATCATATAATATTGCAACATGATTAACCAACTCAAATCAAGATGGTTATAATTTATAAAATCTCGTAGCCATGATTCCTAACTCAAAGACTTTAGTTTTAGTAAACCAATTCGTAAAAAAAAATCTCGTTAACACTCGTTAATGAAACTCGTATGGTTTATATCATTTCAAAAACCTCGTTGTGTGACATCGTTTCAAATCGTTTCCCAAGTGAACTAAATAATGACCCGCAATGCAATTGTAAGAACAATTGCGGATATTTCGCCTTCATTTGGTCCTTACATTCCCAAGAAAACTCTGGGCCACGTTTGGATTCCCAGCAAACCTTGACCAAATGAATTCGTTTGTTCTTCAACTGTTTGTAAGTACGGTCCACTATCTCCACAGGTTTCTCGACAAAGTGCATCGTTTCGTCGATTTGGATTTCATCGAGTGGAATGTGAAGATCAGCGTCAGCTAAACACTTTCGCAGATTGGATATGTGGAAAGTCGGATGAATATTTCCAAGCTCTGGAGGTAGCTCTAGTCGATAGGCAACCTTTCCAACTCTTTCAACAATCTTAAATGGTCCAACATATCGTGGTGCAAGTTTTCCTTTCTTTCCAAATCTCACCACTCCCTTCCAAGGTGACACCTTGAGTAGGACATGGTCTCCGACTTGAAATTCTAAGGGCTTACATCCTAAATCTGCATAACTCTTTTGACGGCATCTAGCTGTCACAAGATGATCACGAATTTTCTTGATTTTGTCTGTTGTTTCCAGAACAAGCTCCGGCCCAGTAAGCTGAGCTTCACCGGTCTCGTTCCAACAAACAGATGAACGACATTTTCGACCGTAGAGAGCTTCGAACGGTGCCATTTTAATGCTAGCATGATAACTATTGTTGTAAGAGAACTCGATCAATGGCAGATGAGAATCCCAATTACCACCAAAGTCTATCACGCATGCTCTAAGCATATCCTCCAAAGTTTGAATCGTTCTCTCAGATTGTCCATTTGTTTGGGGATGATAAGCAGTGCTTAGATTTAGTTGGGTTCCCATAGTAGATTGCATGGCTTTCAAAAAATGAGATGAAAATCGAGCATCACGATCGGATATGATGTCCAAAGGAACACCATGTCGAGATACAATCTCATCAACATAAATCTTTGCAAGTTTATCAGCAGATAGATCCTCGCGAATCGCAATAAAATGAGCTGACTTCGTTAATCGATCGATAACAACCCAAATAGCATCATGACCTTTAGATGTACGCGGTAATTTAGTGATGAGATCCATCGCAATGTTCTCCCACTTCCAAACCGGTATCTCTGGTTGTACAAGCAAACCAGATGGTCGTTGATGTTCAGCCTTGACTTTGAGGCAAGTTAGGCATTTCGACACATACAAGGCAACATCTTTCTTCATACCAGGCCACCAGAACTTGGTACGAAGATCCTTGTACATTTTATCAGCACCAGGATGGATAGAATATTGAGACTTATGAGATTCGTCCATCGCTAAAGTGCGAAGATCGTTTTGTTTCGGAATCCACAAACGATCCATGAAATAGAGTAAACCATCGTCTTTCGTTTTGAGTTTAAGCTCAAGCTGATGTGGTAAATCCTTACCTATCAAATCTTGTGAAACACAAGATTGCTGAGCTTGAAGAACACGAGTTTGGAGATCAGTTAGAGTTCGAACAGAATGAAGCTTGACTCGCTCCTTTCGACTAAGCGCATCGGCTACGACATTCGCCTTACCAGGATGGTAGCGAATCTCGCAATCATAGTCGTTCAAGAGTTCGACCCAACGTCGTTGCCTCATGTTCAACTCGTTCTGATTAAGAATATGTTGGAGACTTTTGTGGTTTGTGAAAACCACACACTTCGTACCATAGAGGTAGTGTCTCCAGATTTTTAGAGCAAAAACTACAGCACCTAACTCAAGATCATGAGTCGTGTAGTTCTTCTCGTGAACTTTCAATTGTCTAGACGCATATGCTATAACTTTGCCTCGTTGCATAAGAACACAACCAAGGCCTAAGTTGGATGCATCGTAGTAGACAACGAAATCATCGTTTCCCTCGGGCAGAGATAGAACAGGAGCATCACATAGCTTCCGTTTCAGCGTTTGGAACGCTTCTTCTTGTTTGGGTCCCCACTCAAAAGGCTTATTCTTTTGAGTCAAAGCAGTGATTGGAACCGCGATCTTAGAGAAGTTCGAACTAAAACGACGATAATACCCAGCGAGACCAAGGAAAGATCGAATCTCGGTAGGTGTCATTGGTGTATTCCAATCCTTGGTTGCAACAATCTTGGATGGATCCACATGAATACCCTGCTCGTTGACAATATGACCCAAGAACTAAACTTCTTTAAGCCAGAATTCACACTTGGAGAATTTAGCAAAAAGTTGTTCCTTCTTCAGGAGTTCCAATGTCAAACGAAGGTGTTGTTCGTGATCGGCTCGAGACTTCGAATAAATGAGAATATCGTTGATGAAGACAATGATGAACTTGTCTAAATAAGGTTTACAGACCCTATTCATTAAGTCCATGAAAATAGCTGGAGCATTCGTCAAACCAAAAGGCATGACAGTAAACTCGTAATGCCCATATCTTGTTCGGAAAGCGGTTTTGGGAATATCTTCTTCGAATACACGAAGCTGATGATACCCAGAACGCAGATCGATCTTGGAGAAACATGTAGCACCTTGCAGCTGATCAAAGAGATCATCGATTCAGGGTAGAGGATATCGATTCTTGATGGTAAGCTTGTTAAGCTCACGATAATCGATACACATTCGAAAAGATCCATCTTTCTTTTTCACAAAGAGGACAGGAGCACCCCAGGGCGAAAAGCTTGGATGGATGAATCCTTTATCAGATAACTCTTGAAGCTGTTTCGATAACTCTTGCATCTCAGACGGTGCAAGACGATAAGGTGCTTTCGCAATCGGGTTAGCATTGGGTATAAGATCATATGAAACTCGACTTGACAAACTTGAGGCAAACCAGGCAGTTCATCAGGAAACACCTCTGGATAATCCCGAACAATCGGAATATCCTAAATACTCTTGTTCTTGCCTTTCTCCTCGGTGACATGTGCCAGAAAAGCAACATATCCTTTTCGTAGATAACTTTGGACTTTCGTGCAAGACATGAGTTTCAATCCACCAGATGGTTTCTCGCCACGAACTTCCAGAACATCGCTCGACAACGATCTTATCTAAACAAACCACCTCAGCATGGTGTTTGGTTAACCAATCCATCCCCACGATAATGTCAAAACTCCCAAGTTGCATCGGTATGAGGTCAATGGGGAAAAGATGGTTATCGAGGTTTAATTGACAACCATGCAGAACAGAATTGAGTACCAGTGGTTTACCAGTAGCAACCTCGACATATAAGGGTTTCCTTAGTATAGTTCTAGGTATCGCAAGTAAAGGCTCAAAGGAAAATGAAACAAAACTCCTATCGGCACCAGAATCGAAAAGAACAAATGCAAGTTGATTGTTAACAAGGAACGTACCGTTAACAACCTCGTTGTCTGCCCTCACCTCGTTTGCATTCAAATTGAATGCTCGTCCACGAGCGGGATTCACATTCATGTTCGCATTTGCATTCGGATTGACATTAGCATTTACCAATCTCGGGCAATTGTTGCGGAAATGACCCATTTCTCCGCAATTGAAACACGAACCAGGTGGGAATCTCGCAGCATTCCCTTGAGCTTGTGCTGGAACTTGAGCAGCCTGATTTTGACCCATACGACAAATGTTGGCCAAATGCCCAAGTCTACCACATGTAGCACACTGTTTACAGGCCTGTTGGGCAACATGGTGACCATTACATCGAGCACAGTGAGGTGCGGTACCAGCATATGCTTTCTTTGTAGGAGGTTGAGTCGGTGGGTTCTGAGGGTTCTGAGCAGTAACTGCAAAGTTCTGGGAAGCCTTACGCTTCCTCGACTTTTTAGAAGACTCACCCTGCTTCTTACCCTTACCCTTTTCCTTGTCAGAATCGGTCGACTTCTTTTTATCACCCTTGCGGGTGAGTTTACCCTTCCTGACTTGGGACTCAGTCAAGGTAGCCGACAACTCGATCGCGTGACGGACGGTAGTAGGATTAACGCCGGTCACAATATCCTGAATAGAATCGGGTAAACCATCGATATACCTCTCGATTGCTTTCTCCAGTGGGGTAACCATAGTGGGGCACAGCAAACTGAGCTCCTCAAATCGATCCGTATAAGCACGGTGTTCTCCCCCGTCTTGTTTCAAATCATCGAATTCTCATTCCAAAGCTCGAATCTCGTGACGGGGACAGAACTCTCTCATCATGAGAGCTCGGAGCTCTTCCCAAGTTTGTGCTAATGCCACTTCGGCACCCCTATCACGCATCACTCCGTTCCACCATGTAAGAGCTCGCTTCTCAAACACGCTTGAAGCAAACTCAACCTTATGCGCATTCGGTCACTGCACATGTCTGATTGTGCTCTCGATACTCTCAAACCACTGCAGGAGTGCAGTTGCTCCTTGTGACCCAGAAAACTTAAGCGGCTTCGCAGAATTGAAATTCTTGAAATTACATTGAGCATTATTGTTGTTATTATTGTTGTTGTTGTATAGCTCGTGGATTTGGGTCACAACGCCTGGAAGTACAACAGCCATTTGCTGAGAGACAAGGGCTGCGATTTCTTCAGCAGTAAAAGTTTGAGCATCGCGTCGAGGAGGCATTGTCTAACAAAGAAACATGAGAGACGAGTGAGGTCGACAATTGGAGAAACAAAGGAGGTATTGAAGACATCGACAAAACACAAGGAGTGCGATCATTTGTTCATTACCTCGAACAAACAAACGATACGCAGTGACAAATCAAAGTAAATAGGTCAAAATAATGTATCGCTGAAGACATGCTCGCCTATAAGTGAACACTCACCCCAAGAGTTCCCAGGTAAGAGTGACTGGTCCGATACTGCGGATTTGTACGAACACTCTAGCCTTAGACAGAAAACTCAGGGTACAGGCATTCACTCTTCCAGTTTGCACGTGTTCACATTATTTAGACCCAAACTTTGACGAGATTTTGAAAATTCAGAGAGCATAAAGCCGAAAATGAATCAAACTGGAAGGGTTCAAAACCTTACAATCAATCATCCAAGGATAGATGATTAATTTTCGAAGCGGATTTGTTATTGTGTTTTCGTTGTGGTTATCACCTAAGAATAGGTGACAGTATTGTTTTAAAATCTAAACGCAAGATAACTCGCGTTAGGGTCCTAGAAAGTTATAGTCTAGGTCAAAGCATTGCTAATAACCTAATTCCCTATAACCATTGGCTCTGATACCAACTCTTCTGTCACACCCCGACCACGTTAAAACAACAAAACCGTGGCGGAAACGTCGGGGAGTGTTGTAACAGAATCATCGTTTCAACAACCATGGTATTTAAAAGTTTTATTTTATTGAATTATCAAATAATGTACATTGTCTCAAACCAAACAAACAAATTAAACATTTTCCACTATCATTTTTATGTCACTAAGGCTACGTCCAAATCCTGAGTGAACATGCTCCCTAGCAATCATCGCGCAACATCAAGCATTACCACCTGAAACATATGTAAAAATAAAGTCAGCAAAGAAATGCTGGCGAGTACATAGGTTTTATAAGAGTATCAGAATCATGGCTCGTTTATATATTGCAATACCGTGAAAACCTTGTTTTGAAAAGTATATAATATTGCAACATGATTAACCAACTCAAATCAAGATGGTTATAATTTATAAAATCTCGTAGCCATGATTCCTAACTCAAAGACTTTAGTTTTAGTAAACCAATTCGTAAAAAAACATCCCGTTAAAACTCGTTAATGAAACTCGTATGGTTTATATCATTTCGAAAACCTCGTTGTGTGACATCGTTTCAAATCGTTTCCCAAGTGAACTAAATAATCACCCGCAATGTAATATGATAAACGAACTTATATATAAGACGTACCGGCGGCGTATCTACCATGCTTCTATCATACTACACCCGTCCCATTATCTAATCACTACCCAAAACCAATCGTTCGTTCAAATCGTTTGTTTCGTTTAGGTCGTTCCAAATCGTTTAATTCGTCCCAAAATCGTATTCTTTTTAATTGTGAAACTACTTTTGGTCATCTCGCTAATAACATTCAAACCTTCGTGACTCGACCACCTCATTTATCGTATTAACAAACCACCAAAGGGTAAGTTAACAATCATCAGATTCGGTCGTCACCTACATAACCCCCACACATAACCATGGGTGTAGTCTGATAATGGGATTTGTCAGATCCTATGGTACCATAACCTAATACTGGTCGGCTTGATCAATGCTAATGAATGTCATTCGTTATGTAGTTACAACCATCAAGTTT
>JARYGA010006974.1:0-11664 GCA_030545235.1 Helianthus tuberosus
AACATTGATCACGACACATATTAAAAATCGTTATCTTTATGATTTCAGTCTCATAAATAAGAGGTCTTGTCTTGTTATGTAGAGTTGATGAAGAGAACGTGTGTACGAACAATATGAGCTCATTCCACAGTAAGTAGGACCACAAACCTCCTGTCGGCTCATAGGAAGCCATGAACCATATATCTTTGCTCCCTTAAGTTCCTTCATCAAAATAATAATAATAATAATAATAATAATAATAATAATAATAATAATAATAATAATAATAATAATAATAATAATAATAATAATAATAATAATAATAAGAGTTAATTGCTGGGATGGTCCCTGTGGTTTCACGTTTTTTCACGTTTAGTCTCCACCTATTGAAAATAGCAGGTATGCTCTCCATGGTTTGTTATTTTGTTACTCGGATAATCCCCTAAGTAGATGTCAGTTAGTTTGGAAATAACAGGTATGCTCCCTATGGTTTGTCATTTTGTTACTCGGGTAGTCCTCTGAGTAAATGTCAGGGGACTATCCGAGTAACAAAATGACAAACCATAGGAAGCATATCTGTTATTTCTAAAAGGTGGGGACTAAACGTGAAAAAACGTGAAACCACAGGGACCATCCGAGCAATTAACAACAACAACAACAATAATAATAATAATTGGAAATAGTACTCGTTATCTCAAATTATTTGAAAAGTATAAAATTCCATGAAATTTTTGTATTTTTAAAAAGTAAAATAATAATCATTTCCAAGCAATAGGCATATCTTTAAACACATTTAAATACCCCCACGTGACCGGTCTTCACGTTTTGCTCTCCATTTAAATACCCCCAAAATCCAAGAAATTTGGATTACAATTGTTTCTCTATTATAATTTATGCATATGTTATTATACAGACAAGATGACTGTTTATTGAATTTATCTAGACAAGATGACTGTTTAAAATTCTAACTGTTATTTTTTAATCGATAGCTTGTACCATATATTAGCGCTTTCCAAATAAAATAAGCATTTGGTTACTTTATTTATTTATCATCTATAAAAACGATCAAATAGTTTTAAATTAAAATAAAAGTCTATAGTGGCTAAATTTATCATCTATAAAAACGATCAAATAGTTTTAAATTAAAATAAAAGTCTATAGTGGCTAAAAAAATATACAATTAATCAACTACTAATTTTAAATTAAAATAAAAGTCTATAGTGGCTAAAAAAATATACAATTAATCAACTACTAATAGTAATGATATGACGGCAGGCAGGGGCTTTGAGAATGGATTGACAATAACTATTTCTATACCCCCACTGTGTGGGATGGCCTTGGAGATGTGAAAGGTAAAGTCGTATAAAACCACGGTAACTATTAGGGGTAAGCAAATCTTAACCATAACCGACTATTAACCAATAATCAAATCACAGCCTCACCGACTTTAACGGAAAACCGTTATAACTGATGGATATGATTAAGAGTATCCCATAATCGAACCATGGCCAACCCAACTATATATTTCAACTTGTTTATATTCAATTTTGTGTGTTAGTCCCTCGATCCTTTTATGTGTGACAACTTCAAACCATTCAACAATAGTAGCTTCAAGCCGTTCAACAATGGAAGCTTCAAACATATTCAAAATGACAACTTCGAACAAAAAAAATATTATTCAAAGTGACAACATATTCAAATTTTTATGATTATGGTTAAGGATAAAAACCAAATCGAACCACCATTTGCACAACCCCTATTAACGATTTTATCTAATTTACTATAGTATTTAATTAGTAACATCAAATGGCATGTATGAAAGTGGTAAGATTTTAAGTGGGTCAAATGATGTAATTTTTTTTTCTTTTTATATTGATTTGGATTATAAAATAAACTAGTAATATTCCCTCGCGCTTTGCGGCGGGAATTTGATTGGTATCAGTTTGGCTCATTACGATACCGATACTCGCTATTGTAATTGAAAAAGAAAACCTTACATCGATAAAAAACAATTAGAAACGAATATCGATACAGATACTGATGTCAAATTGACATCAGTTCGATTCGATTCGTTTGCGTTCTATAAATTGACACCTAAGTATAACAACGCTTTTGATACCGATATTTATTTTATTGTGTTCTCTTTCAAGAAGCTGACAATATATCACTATATCATGGTATCTATATTCATTTTTATGGTTTCCGATTTCTTTTTTTTTTTTCATTTTATCCACTCTGTCTGCGACGATAAATGAATATCGGTACAACTACCGTGACTCTCAACCGATTGATACCATTTGAAAAACATCGGTCCTGGTACCAGTGTTCGTTGTTATCATTTTTTATCGATGTAAAACATATGTTAATTTCTATACCGAGTGCGTATATTGTACGGTACTGTAATAAACCGAATCGATATCTATCCAATAAAAATCAATTAAGTAATAAAACAATCAAAATTATAAAAGTTTTATGAAAATCTTTGATTTGCTTTTAGTATGTATAATAGTAAGAATATTATAATAATTTTTGGTTACTATTCATGATGAGTTGCTTTTAATATGTATAATAATATAATGTATAATAATAATAATTGCTTTTAATATGTATAATATAATATAATACATACCATTTTATACATACCACCGTTCTCTTCTATATATAAAACTTATTTGACGTAGAAGAAAACAAAATGTTAGCCTAATGTGTTGGTGGTGTCTAAACTTAAACAAGAGACCAAGGGTTTGTGTCAACAGAACATAGATCCATAACCAGAACACTTGTATTCACTAATAAAACTCAACAGATTCGAACAAAATTATACACAACAAGAACCTCTCAAAATCTCACCAGCAGATCATCAACACGATGATCTACACACTCTCTTAATAGATCTAAATGAACACTAGATCTCAACAAAAGATCTACAAGAACTATCAAACCCTATGAGAGAGAAACCAACTGAGACAACAATGAATAGAGAGAAAATATTGGTGTTATGAATGAACGAATGAATCTGATAACTCTGATCTGAGAGTTATATAGCTCTTCTCTATCATGTCTAGCGTATGCCTCCAGCCCAATCATGTCCAGCAGCCCAGTCAGGGCCGGGAGAGGCGCCCGACCCCCCGAACTTTTCGGCCAGTAGTGTTGTATATGTAGTTTTCGTATAGAAATTTTTGGGTATATATGTTTTCGACCCCCCGGTTCTATAGAAATTTTTGGGTATATACGTTTTCGAACCCCCGTAAAAAATTTCAAGCTACGCCACTGAGCCCAGTTATGTTCAACAACCCACATCTCCACATGTATATAACAATAAAAGAAGAGTTAATACTGGTATTTATTTATAAAAATGAAATGATCATTTTGCCCATGAGGAAAAGGACAAAATAGCAGGGTTTTATAAGTCAAACAAGACCTGATTGTATTTTTGGACCAAAATGACAATAAAACTGAAACCACAGGGAACCAGATGCAAAAAAATTTGAGTTTTGGACTAAAGTGACAAAAATGACCAAACCTGGGGGACCAAAATGACAGTTTACTCTAAAGAATATTACATAATAACGGCAACTCGGCAAGTAAACGAACACACCCTGGCTAAGGACCTATGGCCAATTTATTTCATCCTCTAAATTATCGAATTATCACACGTTACATGCTTTACGTTCAACAACACATGCCCTCATTAACACTAGGTGTGAAATGGTAATATAAAAAAAACTAACAAAATTTACATAAAAAGCTTGCTAGCATATGGAACTCACTAGTTCATTATTTTTTTTTCTTAGTTAAGTTCAGTATATACTAACAATCTTGTAAGCATATAGCCACCACATTATTAAGTGTAGTCTTATTGGCACATAGTGGAGGTGTTTGAACAAATTAGCAAATACTTGCATAAAACACATTTTCATGTATATCGTGTTCATTAAACTCTATGCACTCACTCCGACCATAATTTAACATGAATAATTTTATAAATATCGAATAACTATTGCATAGTTGCATAATATAGGCCTTATGGCCGAATCCTCCATGAAGAGGTATGACCCGAAATCAGAATAACATGGATTGACTTACGCACAATTATGTTCTGCCTACATGGCAAAGAAGGTACAATCATGACAAAAGGAATGTTAATTCCTTATAAATAGAATTTGAGATGTCACTATTAAATTGTTATGCTCAACAATAGGGACCACCCCAAGTGATAAAGACATCAACCCTAATCACATCCTATAAATAGCCAGACTCAAGGTAACATTCATTTATTCACTCTCTGGCTCTCATGCTTACACTTGCATTTTTTGTACTTATTTTGACTCCGGTCAAGTACTTATTTGGCCATAGCCATAGGGGAAACTCATGTTTCTCTGGCGAGACTTAGAGTGTTTTGTTTTGCAGAAATCTAATCGGAGTAGGAAGTTAGAAAGATATAATCTAATCAAAAGGTCGTTGACAAAAGCTACCTCGAAGTCAATATACCCCTGCTTCAACACAACAAAAAATCTATTCAAAGTTTTTGGTTTCAACTATGCACACCCTCTAGATCATATAATTGCACATTGGGTTTTCACCGTAACTTCACAATTTTGCTAAAGTTCCAACCCAACACTAAAACATGCAAATTGAGTTTTATGGTATTCCACACCATTTGTGGAGATGTTATAAAACTTCCAACCCAACAAACACTAGATGTGATTAGTTGATAAAAACGTTAATATATAACACTGAAGGGGAGGGTTCATTGGGGAACACTAAAAAAGTGGGGAACAGGGGAACACTTTTAAAAATTATACTTAACATGTTAAAAAAAATATTTTTCTAATTTTTTTTCGGCGCCTTTTTCTTATAAATACAAGTAGAAACATTTTTGATAAAAAAAATCAAAAACTAAAAATATAAAAAAAACAGTTATATCTTATAGAATTAACTTAACATGTTAAAAATAATTTTTTTTAAAAAGTTTTTCAGCGCTTTTCTTTATAAAAAGGAGGAGAATCTAGTCGAGTAAAAAAAAAATTTTCGAAAAATTTTTTTTTTTAGCCTTTTAAATTTTTTTTTTAATATTTTTTGTTTTTGATTTTTTTTATTAAAAATGCTTCTACAAGTATATATAAGGAGAAGCGCAGAAAAAGATATTTAAAAAATTAATTTTTAACATGTTAAGTTAAATTTTTAAGAGTGTTCCCCGGTTCCCCACTTTTTTAGTGTTCCCCAATGAACCTCACACTAACACTGAATTTCACATCCTAGGGAAAAACTGCAGATAGAACTACAAGAATGGGTTGAAGATAACTTATAATGAGAACACTCCTAACACTTGCGACTTGCCATACGCTTATCGCAATAATAAACGAATTGAACGACTTAAGAAACTGTATTAGTAGTTTCAAGCCGCTTTGGCTTATTCGATAAACATTTTAAATTGACCTGTTTGAGATAAAACATAACATAAACAAAACAAAAAAAACAACAAAGAATAATAATAATAATAATGTAAAGTAAGACATGGACAGAAATTACCAAAACAAAAAACATGCTGGATGAATATGTATCACAAGATTATTGCATTTGCATGTCAAATAAAAATTTGAATTACCTCAACTCAACTCAAACTCAGACTCAAACTCAAATATTCAAAATCTCAAAAACTGTATTTTAAAAGATGGAAAATTGTATCCCATTGCTTGCTGCAAATAAGTTATATTCCTCCACATCCTTCACAACACTCCTATCAACATCCACATCCTCTTCTTTCACACAATCCGCAGCATCAGCGTCGGGATTAAACCCGTTTGAAACATCAACGGGCCCACCAAAGTGAAACAGAGAAAACCCCGTATTACCCTTTTGCGTTTTCTCAGAATTATCATTTTGCCCGTTCTGCGACTTTTCAGAATTCACATGTTCATTTTTTATGGGGATAACCTTGGTGTGGTGGTCTTTAACACCATTGACCGGTGGAGCCGATGGGTACATAGGGAGTTGACCATGGTTAAGTAGTGGCGGCTGGAGCCCACCAACGCTATACGGAACGTAAGGTAAATTCCCGTACCCAAACGGACTAGCAAACAGATAGTGGTTCGGATGGGGTAATGGGCCTAACGGCATGAGCCCACTGGCTGGGCGCGAGGCCCATGGAACCGGACCCTGGTGGTAATAGCCCATGGAAGGAGCTTGAAACACCGGAAAGTGTATGCTTTTAGCTTGCAATGGTGGTGGAACAACATTATTTCCCGTAACACTTTCACTCGTTATTGACAACATTTCACCCGCATTCTCACGACAGGGTGACGTTTCTTTAATCACTTCGGAACAATGATTCGCGCACTCGGAATCTGACGTAGACGACGACTCGGTATTTTGCGGGGTTGATGACAACGAAGCGTTTCCGTCTCCTTCGCTAAGACACGATGAGCAACTATCGGAATTCGAGTTCGTACTGCTAGTACACAAATCGGTTGTCCCGCTTTCAGGTTCGGGTTCTACGTGAACACTACTTTTTGATTCCTTCGAATCGTTATCCTTGATTACGTTTGGTGAATTAACAACCTTGACGGGGCTGATGACATCAGCTGACCGATCAGTGACATCATCGGAATCTATATTGCTTCTAGGCTCCCATACCTTCTTTACATAACCTAAACCATTGTTTCCCGAAATCGTTTTGGTCTTAGGTCGTTCGCGAACAGATTCGGTTTGATTACTATTGTTATACTTGTTTCTGCGAAAATACGGTTTTGACGCATCGATATCAGGTTCGGGTATACCTAATTTGGGTCGGTAATAAGTGTGTTGGCAACAATGTGATCTATCAGTGTACCTTGACCCGTTTGACCTGCTAACAGACTTATTTACTCCATTTACGGTTCCGTTCCTCGATGCAGTTTCATACCCGTCACTGTGATATCGCGGGACCGGTTTGTTGACCATTGACCCGTATTCAAAACGCCGTCTATCAGACCATTTCGAGGGTTGATCATGTTGATAATCTTTCCACGGTTTCAGTCTCCTACGAGTGTGTTTCGACTGATCGTTACCAAACAACTGATTCCCGTCTTTTCGGTAATCGAACTCCGCGTTTTCGTTTTCATTTTCATCATAGTCTAATATCTGATCTTCTATATAATCGTCTGATGCAGGCATGGATGACGGAGTGTGTTCTAGTTCTTCACAGTAGTTGTTGTCCTTGATGTCGGGCTCGTTATTAACGGTTGTTAATTCCTCTTTATTTGTATCAGGAATGGAAGTTTGACTTAACTGACCACATTTTTTCTCTTTTTCTTGTTCCTTGATCCTTAGTCTCTCTTTCCTACGAAGTTTTTTTTCTTTTTCTTTTGCCCTTCGGCGTTCTTTTCGTTCTTCTTCGTCTCTTTTCTCCTTCTCTTCTTCTTCAAGAAGTTTAAACTGAGGAAGAATAAAGTTTCAAAATATTGTGCGAGTCAGATAACATGTGGGGGTCGGGTGGTGTTGACCAACAAAGACTTTTCTTATATTTTGTTTCTAAATACTTAATGTTAATTATGATTACACAACTTTCGACCATTCCTCTTCTTTAAATTTTTTAATATGACCCGTTCAAGATAAAAACACGACCCAATTTGATTAATTTATAAATAAACGGACCACATACCTGTTTTTCTAAAGTAATGATGTCCTTGCACGCGACTATTACACGTTGTTCCAATAATTTTAACGCAAGAGATACAAACATGCTATGTGCATTTTGACGTGCAGTCCCTTCTCTAAAAGCCTTTTCAACCTATAATAAAACAATAGATATGATAAGTGTTATAAAGAAAACTTAAAGATATGCTTTATGGTACAGTATAACCTCAATAAATGAACGTTTAAATGAATGATCTCGCCAAATGAGTAATATTATTTGATCCGGACATGTCAGTGTTATTACTAAAATAATCGACAAATATATAACATTATAACCTCGCTAAACGAAATTTTTTTCTGGTTCTAAGGGAATTCATTTATTGAGGTTTTATAGTATTAGATTATTGCCATATTGGTCTTAAAGTATTTTTTTTCCTTTTACGCATGATTGACGGTTTACTTGCAGCAAAAAAAGCAAGTAGAATGGTTAAAGAAGCAAATCACTAAATGATAAGAGCTAAAAGAAAACATATAATTTACTTCATCATATATTATAATTATAATATACCTGTTCTTTGAATATAACTGTGGCAGCATCTAAAAGAAACTCGCGAGCAAGTTCCGGACTCTTCGCATGTTTTTGTGGACGAGAACATTCTCCATCTAATTCATTCCCATCCTTATCCACGGAATCATCATCCTGAAATCATTTTACATATTTAAAATTCATGTAGATTAAAAAATGAAGTAAAATGTCATTTTCGTCCAAAAGTTTATTTTTCCGCATCTAGATCTTTGCCATTTTCATCCGACTCGTTAACTCCATCCATTTTTCTCCGTTAAGTCGGGAGTATTTCCGTCTTTTTGTTAACTTAAAGGGCAATTCGGTCCTTTTTAGGGGTATTCGGTCTTTTTACATAAAGTGAAAAGACCGAATTGCCCTTTAAGTTGGCAGGAAGACGAAATACCCCTGACTTAACGGAGAAAACGGATAGAGTTAACAAGCCGGATGAAAATGGCAAAGATCCAGATGCGGAAAAACAAACCTTTGGACAAAAGTCGCAAAACTGACCAAACCTCAGGAACGAAAATGGCATTTTACTCTAAAAAATGACTTGAAATAAAATGAAAAAATAAACCACCTCTTCTTCCTCAGCCTCTTCTGCATGCTCAAAGAACCGTCTAATGCTTTCACCTCTTGTTATCGTAACAAAACCGTCACCAACTACAAGTCTACCATGAACACAATGTTGACCTTTCAAAGCATGAGCTTTGACGGAAACTTCATTACAACGTCCATCGGTTCTCCATGCGCGTAGAGTGATGTAACATGAGTTTAAACCAGTGAGATCTAGACCATTCGCTTTAACCCTTGAATTTGAGCCCACGTTTTCAAAATCTAATATATCAGATTTGCCTTCACCAGTTCCCACAGCCCATTCGTAATGCTCATATATTCCTTTAGAGTCCGCATAAGTTTGATGCCACTCAGCATGAATTGTGTCATGAGTCACCTGCAAGAATAGCAATATAATTATAACATTGCATCACTCAGTTCACAAAAACTGGTGATCATATAATTCATATAAGAAATTCTGAAACCCTAATATATTACAAGGGTTTCTTTTAAAAAGGAATGGACGAAAATGCCCATGCACGTGCCAAGCACGTGGTCTGACTAACGGGTTAAATGGATGCTGTTAAGTGAGGTGGACTGTAATTGTTATTGTTACAAAAGTGAAAGTACTGGTACTATTTTCGCAATTTTTAAAATAATGACCTGTAATGATTATTTTCAACATACACAGGGACAAAAAACGTAATTAACTCTAATCTATGTTATTGAATAAAATAAGTTTGGATGTTTTATGCATTTTAAACACATTTTCACAACTTTTAACCTATTCAACTTAATTAATAGTTTTCCTATTAAGCTAATTTCTATACGTATTTGCCCCTTCAGAGATAAAATATAACCTGAACCAACCAGTTCAAATGAGATCAAATGACATACCTCGTATTGGAAGCTTGTATCAGCCACACAAAACCAGCTCGTGCAACGGGTTTCTCTTTTCATGCGCTTGAGTTCTTTTAGCTCCTTGAACTCGCGTATTACATTTTTTCTGCAATCTCTACAAAACCTCTTGCTGTCAAACCTGTACAATATATAAGGAATCAAACGTTACGATATCTAAAACAGTATCCAAATACATGGAAATATTATCCAACCCTTGATGAAGTGATGCTACAGTTCACGATATAAATATCTCATTAAACTACTTGCGAATTTTATAAACAAAAAACCTACCTATACATTAGCCGTTCCATAAAATCTTCTTCCTTCATCCTTAAAAGAGAATAACGCGTCTCTTCTCCAAGTGCTGACCAAAAGTCAACCAAAGTGTCAACGGAAAGTCTAGCAGTATGCAAAGCGCAGGTCTCTCGTGTTCCGTGACCTCTACCGTACCCCACCATCCCTTGACTAATCCACCCGCGACCTCCTCCGCCACACGCGTCGGGATATAATAATTCACGTTCACGCTCCCGTGCTCTAGCACTGTCAAATACCTGATTCGATCATAACATGAGATAGAATAAAAGTATAAAACAACAATCAGCGATACGGCAATTATTCAGACGTCAGGAATGTACATTTTGTAGTCCCTTCAAATATTTCGAACATATATAGCAATCTAGAAGAGTGAGTGTTCCGTCTCGAGTAGTAGTTAAACCGCCCCACGGGTGGACGGATGGATCTTGAATAACGTCATCGTTGCCCCCGATTGTCATACAACCGTTCTCAACGGTTTGAGATTTTGAGGTTACGAGTTTATTCGCGGAACCGTGATTAAATATCCCTTCCTGCTGCAATGACTTTCCATACATGACGATCTGCGTTAAACCTTCTAGAAGTAGCCCGTTGCATCGCGAGCAGTACATGTTCTTACGCGCTTGTTCGAATAAAGTTTGTTTGTCGATCCTTAAGAGTTCTTGCCTTGCTTGTAGTGATAACTCGCTCCAGAACTACAATAAACACATAAAATCAATAGTCAATACTTATGACTTGATTTATGACTAGTGTCAATCAACAATACGAACGCAATGCTTTCAACATTGCATTACCAGCTTAAAGAGTTAAAGTAACACATAAGACGGAACCGTTTGCTTCTAGCATTGCATTTCCACACACGAATAAACAAATTCAACTCAAAGATGTAACCGCACGCTTTAACAAATAATGTATTACAGTTCTGATACGCAACACGACCATTACAACTTAAAACCACCGATACACCTTTGCCAGTAATGTTGACATTGTTTAATGATATTTCCTTACTTGCACATCTTAAATTGAATCTACTTTCACCAACAGTTAACATTCAACCAATGTGTAGTCCAATTAATCATGAAAAACACACAACTACACACCTAGCTTTGTAATTTCTATAACGTAGGCACACGTAGGTCTCACGCAAATAAACGAACACAACTCAAAGATAACGTAACCGTTATACTTCTGCCAGTAGTATTGACATTGTTCAATGATTCTTCTTCAGTTATTTATCTTAAACTGAATCTAATTTCATCAACAGTCACATTCAACCGATATACACTCCAATCAATCACAAAAAACACACAATTACAAACCCTAACATCATAAAACCATCAACTAAACAATCAAACAACTAAAACACAAAAAAAAAAACACATCTAATCAAACTACCTTCTGAAGCTGATTATAACTAACATCACCACAATGCTTCGACCAAAATCCACTCGAAGAAACTGCTCCATACGACGTCGTTCGACAATCAACCGCTAATTCCGGCATCGTTTTCCTCAATCTCTCATCGATTTCTCCATGAATCAATCCCGATTCCAATCCAAACACAATTCCTCAATCGTAATCTCACAAAAACCTAATAATCTTATTAAATCTGATCAAAAAAGCAAAAAAAAAAACGAAACGATACAGAATTAGGTTTAGATCGTCGTTACAGATGATCGATTGAGTTGAGATGATAAGATTAACGAATCGGAGATGGTGAATTGTGTATGTATACCTGT